>JBAGKK010028916.1:0-11069 GCA_037177015.1 Euceroptres primus
TTTTAATGAACTTGTTCACTTTGGAAGCTTGATGACGACTGAAAAAATAATTGCGAAGCGCGCCTTTTATAGCCAAATTATTATCATTATTATTATTAATATATATGTATATATGTATATAAATATACTTACCTATGAAATATCTAGAGGCATATAAACATATTTACAGAAATGCGACATCGCAAATTTACAGGCAAAGACAGGATGTGATAATTACCCATATCAAATTACAACTTGCGCACGTCCAGGATATAATGTCTTGCAACGTAAAAATGTAATGCGTCATTGAAATAACCTTGAACTTGTTTACGCAAAATTTCACCTTGTTTACGCCAAATTAACCTTCTAAATATTCTAGCGATGATGTCATACCTTCGAGAACATTGCAATAGCTATCTCAAGGGTAGCCTTGAAGTTGTTTATGCAAAATATAATAAATTTTTACCTTGTTTACGCCAAATTAACCTTTAGAATAGTTTGTTGATAACGTCATACCTTTGAGAAAATTGCAATAGCTATCTCAAGGGCGGCCTTGAAGTTGTTTACGCAAAATATAAATGGAATTTCACCTTGCTGACACCAAATTAATCTTCAGAATATTCTAGCGATGGCGTTACACCTTCGAGAACATTGCAATAGCTTACTCAAGAGTGGCTTTGAAGTTGTTTACGCAAAATATAATGGAACTTCACCTTGTTTACGACAATTTAACCTTCAGAATATTTCGTCGATGACGTCACACTTTCGAGAACTTTCTAGACCTTAGCACGGACACATATTTTGAAGTTAGGAATCTTGGTCCAGAACCCGCCCTGCTGTACTACTTCCCTGAGCCCTTTACTAGCTGTTCGCTGAAGAAACGGGATACTATTTGTAAGTATCCCCCCACGCATTCACCCCTCACTCCCACCCCCTGTGGGGGGACATGAATATAAAATTATTCCATCAGCTTATTCTTACGAAAATATCATTTTACCGTAATAGCACCATCATTTTTTGCATCCTAAAGCTCTTAGCCAGTCGTCAAAAGCGCTCAAAAAACGTAAAAACGACAATTTTTGAACTCTTGAAACATCACTAAAAAATTATTTGTTCGAAAAAAATAAGAGCATGTTTCTTTGATTTAAGCTAAAGATAGGACTCAATCCAAAAAAACATATTTTTTGGCCATTTTCAAAAAATTCTAAATTGAGCACAATTTTTTTTCAATTTTTTTATTTTTTATTGTTATTCACTAGCAAAAACTGTACATAGAAAAAATTTGCCATAATTTTCGAAGCTATAGGGAAATTTTTTGGAATTTTAAAGAATTTGAATTTTCAAATCAAAAAAGAGAACAGAAGATATTAACCGATTTCAAAATTTTTTTTTACTTTTTTCGAATGCCAACCTACAAATTTTTTTCGTTCAGCTCAAACGATTCGACTAATTTGATCATTTTCACTCCCCCTAATAGGTACTCTTTCTAACCTGACAAGTAATGGTTCCTAGATACTAGATAGATATTGATTCGTTTCAATAAAGTACCTTTTGTTAAAGGGACCTTATACAGTAAATCCTAGTTAAAATGTATTACTATGTATAGTTAAAATTTTAGTCGGAATAAGATGCGTCGAGCAATGTTAAATATTCGACGCGTTAGAGACCCTACAAATAGAAAATAATTCTGAGTCTTCGAACCGTTTGGGACTCTGTTCCAAATCTCTATTATGTATCCTCGTACTTTCGTACTTTCGTGATGTGATTAAATTTTGCATTGTATGCGGATGTTTTAAAGATATGGGCGAGAGTATGAAGAAACCTAGTTCTTCAGGGATCCTAGATTTGACTATTTCGAGTAAGTAAACCTATTTTGTTATCGATGTTTCAATTTATTAGCTCTAAGTTTGTTTGGTTAGGTTTAGCACGAGTCCAGCTAGCACCACTCACTTTATTATAGTATTTATCTCGTGATTTGCCTTTATTTTTCCTAATTTAGAAGAAAATATCACAATCATAATTACTAGCTTACTGCCGGGTAACGACTTATTTGTTTATATGCCACTCGGTCTAAAAGTAAACTGGTTTTAATTTCATGTACTTTATGAAGATTGATTATTTGTTAAACTTAGCTGCACTATCCTAATCTATCAATGATGTTGTAATGGCAGATTTGTCGTCAACTACAGATAGTATTCACTTTAGTAACGTAATACAGAGTGGAGCGACAATTGGCTATGAAGAGCAGGTATTATTTAATCTATTTAGATCACATATTTTTTCATGAAATACAAGCTTAACGGCACAAAAATGCGTAGGAAAGCGAAAGAGAGTGGGGGAATAGGATGATGTTCAAAAGATATTAAAAGGCAATATGTCATTTTACTCCTGGAAATATTTTCTACAATTCCACTTATTGATTTGTACTCAGACTAATCTGTTAGAAAATTGCTAAAATTCAAATATTTGTTTATTATGAAAATTTAAATTAGTTTTAATAAAATGTAGCGAATTGAATTATTAGGAAAATGTATAAGAAAAGGTGAATTTTTTATATAAAAGGAAAATAATAGAAGAATAGTGAAAAGGCTGTGAATCCTGTAAGAATCAACATAAACAATAATATTTAAATTATTATAAAGCGATAATATTTATCATTTTTAACAACATTTAATAAATTTATTGTTTCTTTTCCTTTCCTTTAGGTTAACAATCAACATTATTAGTTGCAAACCAATTCTATTTCTGATCAAGGTCTGTTTATAGGGTTACTATTTCGTGTCAACAAAATTGCAACATACATTATACTGTTATTTTTAAAAAAATGTATTATAATATTTACAATTCAAATCTTTTTTGTAGACTTGGATATAAACCAACGTTACTTTTCATAACAAGAGCTTAGCGCTTTGAATAAACACTGTCAGCAAAGCCCTTCGATTGCTTGAAATGAAACTTTAAATTATATTTCTTCTCAAAATCCAACCTCAACAATAAGAACATCTGCGCCAACTGATATCACTGTAAGTTTAAGTAATTTATTTATTTTTTTTTGAAGTGCTTAATCAAAACCCGGGTTAATTGAAATTTTTTTATGCTGACATTAATTTTGCGTAATGATTATGTGCATTTTATGTTCAGGGTTTAAAATCATATCTTCTTGGAGACTTCAAAGGAATCGCGATTTTAAACTCATATGGCCAATTCTTTTCTTGGTTACGTTACAGTTTCACGCACATTTTTCGAAATAACTTTTTTTGTTTATTTTTTTGGATATTCGACTTTTAGTTTATTCAAAGGCACTAAAAACCCCTTCAAAATGAGCATTTAACTAAAAAAATTTTCAATAGAAGCCGAAAAATGACAATTTTAAAAGCGTTGGAACGTTACACGTTTTTGGCGAAAACGTTTAACGTTCCAATGCTCTTGAAATTGTAATTTCTCGGCTTCCATTGAAAATTTTTTTTCAGTTGAATGCTAATTTTAAAGGGTTTTTTAGTTTACCACACGCTGCATGGTAAGAAACTTTTTTCTACTATCGATCTTTTACGAGCTTTCCACCAAATACCTGTCGCTGAGAAAGATATTCTAAAGACGGTTGCAACAAGGCCGTTTGGACTCTTCGAGTTTCCATGCACGCCTTTTGGGTTACGGAATGCTGCTCAAACCAGCAAAATGTTCCTGGGGAGAATCTTCTGTGAAGTTTCTCGGTTTTGAAGTTTCTGAAAATGGCATTAAACCTCTCCCAGAAAAGATCCAAGCTATCCTTGATTTTCCACAACCTAAGACTGCAAAACAACTTAGGCAATTTCTTGGAATTTTAAATTTTTACAGGCTCGGTATCCTGATGGAAGCTTAACAACAGGCACCTCTTGACGATCTTCTGAAAGGAAATCTTCGAAAAAGAGCACCTTTTTCCTGGAATCCAAAAGCTTTAAAGGCCTTTGAGACCTGCAAGAAAAACTTCGCAGATGCAGTACTCCTAGTTCATTCCGCTTCAGAGGCACCATTGGGAATTTTTACGGACGCATCAGATTTTGCAATCGGCGCAGCTCTGCAGAAACATGTAGCAAACAAATAGGAACCACTCGGATGTTTCTCTAAGAAACTAAGTCCTGCGCAAACAAACTATAGCGCTTACAGCAGAAAGTTACTGGCTATGTACCAAGCCGTAAAGTATTTTCGGCACATGGTTGAGGGGCGAGACTTTATGATTTTCACGGATCATAAGTCTCTCACATTCGCCTTCCAAAAAAAGTCTACGAACTGCGATCCTGGAAACTTTCGACAACTTGATTTCATCGGTCAGTTCATTACTGATATTTGGCATGTTTCAGGTAGTGAAAACGTCGTCGCAGATGCTCTCTCTCGGATCGAGAAAGTTGCAACCAGAATCCACTTCTCGGCTCTCGCAGAATCCCAGGCGCATGACGAGGAATTGCAGAGGTATATTCAGCCTGAATCCGGATTGCAGCTCAAGACTGACTGCAAAAAATGGGCCAGAGCCTGCATTTCTTGCCAGCGATAGAAAATTTCGAGGCACGTATCAGCACCGATTTTAGCGTTAGTCCCGCCAACATCCGGGTTTAAACACATCCACGTATATCTTGCCTTACTCTCAAGGTTACCAGTACTGCCTCACCATTATTGACAGGTTTTCACGCTGGCCAAAAGCCATCCCGGTCCAGGATATTTCAGCACCTACAGTCGCTGAAAGCAATTTTCTCGGGCTGGATAGCGAGGTTTGAAACCCTGATTCGGATTACCAGCGACCGAGGATAACAATTTAAATCCCCATTGTTCAAGGAGTTGAACAATCTTCTCGAAACAAGACATCTTCGGACAAGTGCTTATCACCCAGTTTCCAATGGTTTGGTCGAACGCCTTCACCGTTCGCTAAAAGCAGCTATCAGATACCATGTAAAGAGAGATGGACAGAGACTCTACCCATCATTTTACTAGGTCTCAGAGCAGCTTGGCGAGAAGATCTATAGGCAACCTTAGCACACCAATGAAACAACCAAATGAAACTCCTGAGTTCGTGCAACAGGTGAGCAAGTTCATCCAAGACCTCAGTCCTGTTGAGGGAACAAGGCACAACAAACATAAGCCATTTGTGTTTAAAGATTTTGCCACTACGGATCAAGTGTTCTTACGTCGCAACAAACCTGGAGGTTTGTTCGACTTACCCTATGATGGACCATACTCTGTCAATAGCCAGAATGACAAGACATTCAATGTCAATATCAAAGGCAAAAGTGTCACCGTTACCATAGACAGACTAAAGCCAGCTTATATCATCGCGGAAGAGGATTTGCAGAAAGAAGCCGTAACTCGGGAACCAGACCTGGAGAACGAAAATGTTTTTATCTAATGTTTTTCTTTATTTTACTCAGGTTTCATTAACGTAGATAGGACTTACTATATATTGCAGTTACATCGTGATTGTATCTTTTATATTATTCCTTGCAGATTTCTAATGTTTTCTTATTATCGAGTCAAACACTGGCAGGGGGTATATGTGGTGAATACCTGTTATAATTATACATCAATTTTAATTTGAAAGTAACTACCACATACTACTTTTCTTTCTTTTAAATATTTTCTATTACGTTCTAGCTTCAAGTAGGTTTATCAAAGGCGAAACTAGAAAATCAGAACTTTCTAGAAGGATTTTGACAAGTTAGTGCCTGCCAAAAGTACATTGCGATCCCTTCGATGAACTATCGTCTAGCTTAGGTACAGATTATTCAGACAGTCTCTATCCGTTCGTCACTTTGTACACTTCGTGCCAACAGAATAAATCAATTCATTTAGTGTTAAATAAACTGTGATCATTTACTCGACCTGCACGGATGCTCCCACATCCCCATTGGACGGTATCCCAGGAGTCACGGTTGTTGGACGGTGTCCCAGTGAGACAACTCCTCTCCCCTCGCCCCCCGTCCCATTGGACGGCATCCTAGTAGCCACGTTTATTGGACTGTGTGCCAGTGAGAGAATTTCTACCCACTCCTCCCTCCCCACCCACTGGACGGCATCCCAGTGAGAGCACTCCTGCCCCTCTCATACAACTCCCATTGGACGGCATCCTAGTAGTCCCGGTTATCGGACCGTTTCCCAGTGAGAGAACTCCTTCCTCGCCCCCTTCCATTGGACGGCATCCCAGTAGCCCCGGTTATTTGACATTGTCCCAGTGAGAGAACTCCTGTCCCCTCCTCCTCCCATTGGATTTCATCCCAGTAGCCACGATTATTGGACGATGTGCCAGTGAGAGGACTCCAGTTCCCCTCGTTCCCTCCTCTTGGAACGGAACCTCTGCGACCTGCCTGGCCTCTCGCTAACCAGAAAAAAAGTCTTGTTTCCGGTAGATGACCAACACCAAGCCGTGTCCCAACCGGATCGCCTGCACCAAAAAGAAGGCTTGGAACAAAACGAAGGTCCGCCGCCGAGCAGCATCGTCTGCCCCTGCGGACGATGGACCCCGGCCGGAACCACCAGTGTCACCAATCCGAGCCTTCCCATCACCTGTTGTGGGATGTGCCTGCCAGTAGCCACTGGCAGACGCCACCAGCACCACCACCCGCGACAGTGACAACGGCGCACGCACCGGCCGTCCCGGCGACTACTTCACCGGCCGTGGAAGCGTCACTACCCGATCTCGAAGCGGATCTAGCCTTATCGGAAAGCGACCTCGCCGAGGAGAGATAACCGGCACACCGCCGACGACCCCAGGTCAGATCGGTCGTCCGCACCCCCTCGACCCACGAGGTTCCGCAGGTCCGGTGACGCACCAGACGACCCGCCCGGCTTCCGACGAAGCCGCGGAGACCCCACGCCAGGATCATCGAGAACCCGCCACGGAGTGGAATATCACGAAGGTCACGGCGACCCTCGCCCTCGGTGCACGACTGCATAGCGTAGCTTAAATCTACGCGCCCCTTCATGAGTCCGTTCAGTCGACTTGCTTGACTCGCCGAACGGCAAGTTACAGCGCATCGCGACACAGCACCCACCTATCTTTACCTCCCATTTTTCCCAAGTTTATCCTTACCCTCAAAATACCAGTTCCTATTATATGTTTGGTTCTTTACTCAGCATGTTGGGCTTGTTATTGAGGATCCAGCCGACAAATTAATTGCGAGTGCAAAAACTCTAAACGGTGAAGTGGAAGTAGTTTTCCAGTCGCGAGAATCGGCCATTATATAAACAACTTATAGACCTCTTAATTATTCCCTTGAATATCATTTTGTTCTGCTGGCTGTACTTAATTCTATTTTAATAATTTATTTTAGTTTAATATATCACGATGGCTGTGTGCTCAATTTGTAACGTAGTATGTCCGAACCAAAAGTCTTGTTGCATCATTATTCGATTTCGCATTCGTTTGAAAATATTTATCGATGTTGTTATAATAATTGTCGAAGAAGTTTCTCAACTCACAATAGTTTCACATAGCATAGATACCGCGATCATATTGAAAAGAAAATAGAAAACCATCCAATGAATGTTTACTTTACAGAAAAATTTGAAACCGAAAATGATAATGCACAAGTATTTTATCGTTCATGCTTCGACGATATTCCTTCGTCAGATGTAGATTCTGATGAAGAAGTTTTATGTAATGAAGTTGACTCGCGAAAAAGTAAAGAGATATATAAATTTAGTATTTCGCTTTCCAAGGATTTTTCGAATGCAGTAACAGAGCAAGCATCTTCGATTTGCAGTAAGTGGTATAGTTTTTCAGAATTGCCGAGAAAGAAAGTGCAGAACCTTCTTATATAGATTCTTATATAGAACCTTCTTATTTTGATTCGATTATGCCAAACATGACTAATATTACAGTTAGATTAGCAGCATTTATTATAAGACAAAGATTTTAAAGTTAACGAAAGTGAAAGTAATAAATACTTTAAATTTTGGAGCTTCAAAATTTGAACAGAAATCACAAATTAATTGAATGTTTCGTTGATTACGTTCTATTATACCTATGAATGGTTATTATTAGGTTTGAAATAATAGCATAAAACTTTAATATAAAATATTCCATGGCAAACGATAATTTTCCAAACTTCGATTTTAAGATATTCCTCAGATAGGTCTGGCTAACTCAGTACAAGATCCAAGTGGTTCGATAGCTCAGCTGGTTAGTGCGTGCGCTAGGTTTCGGTTTAGGAAGTTTAGGTAGGGTTCGAATCCCCAGCGGGTGCGATTTTTCAAAGCGTATGAGCGTGCGATTATATGTGTAAGTGACCGTGCGGGCAATTGTGTAATTTCAAACATGAATTAAGTGTAGTGATAATATATAAAACAATTTTTTTGCAAATTAATTATTATACTGCATCATCTGTTTCGAGCTGCTGTAATAGAACGCCTATCAAAGATTCTACAACGCATGCTTCACATTTTTAGACGTATGCATGAATCCCTGTTTGTTTTTCATTCTTTTCTCAGAACACGATCCTACAAACAGTACTTGACTGATCTATCTTTCGTTCCTCTATAGCCTTCCTCCGAGTCTAAACGCGATCTTACAAACAGTACTAATCTTTCGTTGCTCTAGTCTACCGCAGAGTCTAAACGCGATCTTACAATGAGTCTCTGACTGACCAACCTTTCGTTACTTTAGCGCCAACCGTTGAGTCTGAAGCGCTTAGTTCCCATTCTTAATATTTGCATACTAATCTCTGCGAGATGGGATAACGTGGAAATAAATTCCTTGATTTATCTTAGACTGAGTACCTGATTTCTACCACTGATCACCAGGTTTTCAAATTCGATTTCTCTCCGTGTATAGATATATTTTCAGCAATTAAAAACAAGGTAGCTAAGTTAAAAGGATTATTAAAACTACAAAAATGTAATAAAGAATTACATTTCGACATTAGCGAATTCAAATTTGCCGCAAAATCGAACCAACCATTGACAAAGAGTGTCGGAAACCCGTTCGGAGTCCGTAAAAATATGGCTGCCGAAGCCTTCTAATCGTCACAACTCGGTCTATCCCGTTCACCATCCAGTTATTATATAGATCAGTGGGCTTGGACTTTGCCAATTTTTAGAAGTTAAAAATGCTTAAGTTCTACTTTCGTCAAATTGATATTAGAAACGGCTCTAAGTATTGAAATAAGTATTGGTAAATTAAAATCTTTAAAAATTATTATTTTTGAAGTGAAATTCTTTAATGAAATTACGGGAATCCCTACTGCAAATCCCTACATAAGAACCCATATGGGAAATTTCATGGATTCCTTAACGGCGTCCACGTAGTATCCCACGTAAGATCTTACGTGGATGCATTTAATAGGAATCCGTAAGACGCCATACAACAAACATATCGGAATTTGATTCAGGAAATGTTGAAGGAACATATGCAGGTTTCCTTATCTTTTCCTATATCAATATTTTTTATGCAGAAAAAAATTTCTGAGCGGCTATACTACAGGGTGTTCCCAAAAGTCTACTGCGCAGCTGTATCTGCCATAGAAATATAATGCGCAGCACATACATTTTGTAAAAAAATCACGTAGCGTTCCATACAAGCAATTTTTTTAACAAAAATAAATGTTTAAAGATAGTTTCGAGTAGCTTTCATGAAGCCCTACAAAATATCTAAATGGCATTTTTCCAGCGAACCACTGCCAACAAAATTATACCATGTCGAAACCTGAAAAAAATCAAAACAATTTTAGAGGAAATCGGAAAATCTGCGCACTAAAGTTACGTACATTCACGTCACGTGTTCACTCCAACGAGCCCACATATTTCTCAGAAAGTTTCAACCTACAAATCCTTGATTTACCCATTTATTCGATCCATTATTGTGTCGAAATCCTAAATCTTTATTCTAAAAATTTGAAAATTGCACTTTTTTTACAAATTAAATAAAACGGCGGAAAATTCTCTACACAGTTTTATAGAGTTCCATTAAAGGAGAACAGTAGAGTACTTCTGGTATGGGGGATGATCTTATTGGTCAGTGAGCGTGGCCTAATTGGAGGGGGGTACTCTGGAGGGGAGGGGAATGTTTTGGCCTAATTGGAGGGGGGTAATCTGGAGGGGAGGGGAATGTTTTGTTTGGTTAGAGAGCGTGGCTTATTTGAGGGGAGGGGGTAAATGGGTACCATGTTTGGTTTAGAGGTGATTGTTTTAGAGGGGTGGGCGGTATTGTAATGGGTAGAAGGGGATGGTTTATGCAGTGGTAGGGGTGTGGGGGATGTTATGATTGGTCGGATTTATGGGGGATGATTTGATTGGTCGGTCGGTATGGTCTAATAAGAGCGGAGGGATATAGGGGATTCTCTGATTGGTTGGCGAGCTTGGTCAAAATGGAGGAGAGGGAGATTAAAGAAGGTTATAGGGGATCCTCTGATTGGTCAATTTTATAGGGAATTCTCTGATTAGTCGGTGAGATGAATGGAAGGGTGATGATAGAAGGGGCGAGGGGATGTGAAGAAGTCGAGGATACACAGATATGCCGAAGTCAATGAAGGCGTCTGATTGGTCAATTTTATGGGGAATCTTTTGATTGCTCGATAAAAAATGCTTGAAGGGTGGTAATTTTTTTCTATTCTCTTTAAATAATTATCTCCAAGTATGTTAAATAACTGATGTAGGGATAGGTAATTAAAAAACAAATGTTCTAAGTTTATACTCGTTTTTTTATTGAATTTTTTCATATTTTTTGGCAAAAACACTAAATCTAAAAATACATCTAATGAACGTTGCTAGAATAAGGAATGAACATCTAACACACAGCGTCGCATTTATATAGATTAAATTATTTCACGGGACATACTAATTACGCAAAAAGAGAAACAAGCACAGAGGGAATGTGGCAAATACACAACTTTCGACGCATAAGTCTTATTTATAAAAGATATAAAGTAGCGAGTTTCGATGAGCACGTTTGTATACAAGATTCAAGTCGACTACTGCTCTGCATGAAGCTGTCGCAGTGGACGCCGCATTTATTTATAAGAGTCTTTTATGGAAGTTCATCAATATCCGATCATTTTTTAGTAGATCATCCGTAAAAAGTGCATTAAAATCACGCAAAGTATACCCATTACACATGTGATGCAGAAACA
>JBAGKK010028927.1:0-11068 GCA_037177015.1 Euceroptres primus
GATGGATGGATGGATGGATGGATGGATGGATGGATGGATGGATGGATGGATGGATGGATGGATGGATGGATGGATGAACAGACAGACAGATAGACAGATAGATAGACAGACAGATAGACAGATAGATAGATAGATAGATAGATAGATAGAAAGATAAATAGATTTTTTTAGAGGTATGGACAAATGCATTTACGCACAGAGTTTGGTACTCAGCCTAAAAAACGGCAATACCCACTAAACCCGGATCCTCTCGTCTTCACACTTCGCATCGGAAACCGCGTTAGCATTACTTCAATGCGAGTGTTGTCTTTAAACTGGTTGACGTCTCAATTCTCTGTGTTCTTGTTCTTGCCTCTCGATAATGTGCCGAACGATCTTATACGACTTTGTCCATCCTTCCGCTGATTTGAGAAGAGTGCTCATCATACTCTCTCGTATAAAGTCTATTCGTGTTTCCCGTTTCAAAGTTTCTTTGCTTTTATACCACCTAATACAAGAAAAGAGTGTATGCTCAGTATCGTCAACAACCCCGCAGTAGGGGCATTCTTTTGTCGTGGATCTTCGTCGCTCAGAAAGGTATTGGTAAAAGCATCCGTGGCCCAAGAGGGCCTGAGTCAAAAAATAGTCTACCTATCCATGAGTGCGTTCCGTCCATACTTTGATGATGGGTATTATCTGCCACTTCCAGCAGCCGTGTTTTCCTAAATCCTACTCTTCTTGCCATCTTCCCATCAAGTTTTTCCTAGCCTCTTCTCGCAATCGTCTTTCGTAGGTCTCTTTTCTTTCCTTTGCCAGCAATTTTATCGGAGGTATATTACCTAAGACCCTTATTGCCTCTACGGAAATCGTCCGGTATCCACTGCAGACCCTTATACCCATAATCTTTTGGATCCTCTCAAGTTTCCCTAGGGGCTCTTGTAACTCTAGTGCTTTCTGCCGAACAGGGGCAGAATACAATATCTGGGAGTAAACAAGACTAGTTAGGACGCGTCTCTTGGAAGCTCTTTGTCCTCTAATGTTTGGCATGAGGCCTGCTAGAGCAGTCATATTTCTATCTGCTTTTTGGGCTATTTGGTTCCTGTGCACAGAGAATTTCAGTTTGGTATCTAGCCATACACCAAGTTGTTTGAGGCATTTGTTTGGGTATATTGTCGTTCCTTGTATGTTAAAACGTACTTGTCTTATCTTACGCTTAGTTGTCAAAAGTACCAACTCTGTTTTCTGTGGCGCTATTTCCAGCTTTCTTTCTTCCATCCACTTTACTGCCTTCAAAGTTGCCACATTTGCGGAATTCATGATAATTGTCTCGCTTAGAGTCAGTACTACCATAGCCAAATCGTCTGCAAAACCTATTAGCTTCACACCTTCGTGTAGGTCAAGTTTCAGTAGACTGTCATACTGTACATTCCACAGTGTTGGGCCTAACACAGAACCCTGCGGGACACCACTATTGACTTCCCTGTCAATTCTTTTGCCTTCTGCTTCGAGTATTATTTTCCCTTCAGAAAGGTAGGATGCTGAAAGGCTCAGCAAACTTTAGTCGATTTTCTGGTGCCGTAATTCGTTAAGGATGACCTGCCACGATGCACTATTGAATGCGTTTTTCACGTCAAGAGTTATGACCGCACACAAGCGCCTGCTCTGTTTGGTGTAACCAGCTGCTTGCTCTGCTACGGTCACAACTTCTTTGATGGCGTCAACAGTCTGCCGGCCTTCTCTAAAGCCATACTGGTTGTCTGCTAGACCTCCAGTACGGTCGAGTTCTTGTTTGAGTCTGCTGAGTATCAGGTGTTCGTATAGCCTGCCTTCCACATCCAGGAGGCAAATCGATCGGTAGGAGCTTGGTTCTTTCACTGACTTGTTTCCCTTTCTTAGTAAAACCAGTTTTGCTCTTTTCCATTCTTTCGGGAAAATTCCGTTGATTGCAAGTTTGTTGTAAGTTCTAAGCACGTAATCCGGTCTGAGCATTACTACTTGTTTTAGTATTTCAGGAGAGATGTTACCTGGTCCTGCTGCTTTCTTTATCTTTATTTTCTCGCAAGCAAACTTCAATTTCTTTTCTGTAAACAGACTGAATATCTGCGTTTCACTGCAGATTCACTGAACTTCACTTCTTCATGTGTTGGAAAGTGATGCTCCACCACGCCTTCTACAGCAGACATAATCATTTGGAGTCTGGGTGGGTATCCTAGAAGCCTTTTCTTGACAATTTCGTAACCCTTTCCCCACATGTCTCTGGCTAACTCATCACACACAGATCCCCAGCCACATCCTTTTGAAGCTCGAATGCTCTTTTGTAGCAGCATTTTTCTTTCGATGTACTCGCCCCACAAGAGACTCTCAAGTGCTGGGAATTTCACCCTTTTCTTTGCGACTCTCGTGTGTTTTCTTCTTCTCTGGATGCATATTTTTCGTAGTTGCGCAATCTCCTGGTTCCACCAGTATTTTGGTTTGCCCCAGGTAACTGCCCTTAACCTTGGCATGCATTCTTTACACACTTTTTGCAATTCTTTTGAGAATCTCGCAGCAGATGTTGTATTATCATCGTCTACTATTTGTTTTATTGCCAGTGCTAGTTTCTCCTCGCTTCTTTTATTGGTGTTCCATCCATCGCGTTGACGTCTATTTTTGGGAAACTAAGTTTTGCTGACGATCTCAAACGTTATGTAATTGTGATCACTTAGAGATTCTTTATCAATGACATTCCAGTTTCGAATATTGCAACTAATGGCTTCCGTCGCTAGAGTCAGGTCAAGAATAGACCTATACCCTTGCCTTTCAAACGTGGGTTTAACGCATTCGTTTTTGATAATCAAACGATGTTGCGCTATTCATTCTGTTACGATTACGCCCCTATTGTCGATCGTCTTTATACCCCATTGTGGGGATTTAGCATTAAAGTCTCCCACTACAATTGCTTCTTCTCCTCTAGCCGTGATTTTATTGCCGATTTCTTGTATGAGTTCCTCTAGTTCCTCGAAATCCCTGTTTGGGTAGGCGCATATCCCATACATCACGAATGACTTTGTTTCCACATAGGAAAAGCTCTTGCCCTTGCCGTGAATTTTGATAATAATATTTGGGTCTATCACCTTAATAGCTGTGTTAAGATCCTCGTCGTAGATCTAGTCATTTCTACCGTCTATAGCTCTCCTGTTTGGTTCACTGAGAATCAATATACCTACACCCATTTCCGTAGCTGTAGCTAGAGTAAGGTCGTGAGCAGGGTAGCTTCTATTTATATTGATCTTTAGGACCTTTAGAATCAACCTATTTTGGCCGCATTGCCTCCGACCTACTTGTGACTGACTTTCTGGGACATTTTGAACTGTTTGACTAATGTCCCTCCTGTTGACAGTGAACACAGAATGGTTTGTTATGACATGCTGCTGCCCTATGCCCTTCTTTACCACATTTCATGTATAGGTTCTTCCTGTCGGGTCCTGTGCAAGTTGTTATTGCGTGACCGTATTCCCAGCTTCGAGGACATGGACTCTCTCTTTTGCTTTCCCTTACCCTACAGTGCGACCAGCTAATCCTTATGTGTCCTTTCTGGGTAAGCCTGTCCACTGACACTTCGTGTTTATGCATCACCAAGGTGACGTTCTGTCTCCCGCCATAGGCTGGACGAAGCGCTCTTATCTTGAAATCTTCTGGTCTCATTCCAATTTCAGTGGAAACTCTTTCTCTTATTTCTTCCACGGAAGTAACCTCGTCCAAATCTTTGATATGCACAACCTTCTTCCTAACCAGAAGAAACGTGGTCACGTTTGAAACCTTTTCCATAAGTTTCTTCTTCAAGACCTCTGCTTTTTCCAGGCCGTTTTGAACTGTAAGAACAAGTTCCCCTTTCCTTGTTTTTTTCAGATCAGTGACATTAACGCCTATCTCCGGCGGGTTTATCGCTTGCTTGATTTCTTTAAGCACGTCAGCATAGTTTCTTTCTTTCATTTCGACTAAAAGAGCATCTCCTGTTGGCTTCCTGGTTCGTCCCATGTTCGCGTTATCTTCCTGTTTCCCAGAACTGCTTTTGAGCCTACCCCTATGTTGCGTTTCTGAGTCTACTATGTTTTTCTCGAGACTGGGCTTGAATATCATTATCTGTACTGATGTATCGGAGAAAAGGTAGTCCAGCATTTAGGGAATTTTCGCTTCAACGTCATCCCCCAATTCAGTCACAGCAATTTTATTCCTTTTGCGCTTGAGAACGTGTGCCTTGATAGCCTCCGGGGCCTTGAAAATTATCTGGTCTGCTTCTTCGCGATCTGTGGTTTTTACGTCGAGTATTGGATAAAAGATGCACCTAGACGTATTTGTGAACTCTGCTTCTAAGTTCGGAAAGCCAACAGAATGTAACATCATCGCTACTTCTCCTTCCTTCCTATTTTGCCTCATAAGCCCTTCTTTTCCACTGAATTTCGCTATTGCTCTGCTGACTGTGTTTGTGCTTGATGAAAATTTTGCGTCGCAGGGAAGGATTATGTCCCACTCTGCCGGCGCTTCCCAGACGTGGCCGTTTCTGCTATCCGCACGTCTGATGACTCCCATTTCCCAGTCTTCATTTGTGAGAGTTTGGAAATTAAGAAGGCTTTCCTCTCCTAATAGTTGTCTTCTTCGCTGCTGTACTATTTGTTCTTGGACGCATTTTATGCACTTTATTTGTGTCTCTTGGGGTCCCATATCTTGCGGTTTCTCGTTTTCTAACTCAACTTTCAGAAGTTGGTTTCGCAGTTTATTATTTTCACTGCGCGGCTTATCTTTTTCTTCTTCAGCTGCAAGATAGAGGGCTTCGATCTAAAGAAGCTTTTTCGGATCTGCTTCCATCATCCGGAATTGCTTGGGAAGCTTATCATTTTCACTACTAAGTTCCGTTACAACGGCACTATTGGTCTCTCTACTGAAGTCTGTGGAATGGAGAATTTCCGCCTGAAACGTGAGGGAGCTGCTAATCTCACATAGTTCCTTCTTTGGATGGTACATGCCTTTGAGTACCTTTGCTAGCTCTTTTGCAAGGGAGGCAATTTCTTCAATCGCAACCGTTTGGGAATTTGAGTTGCTTTCGCGTTGTGTTGCTACTTTTTCGGGCGTACTCTCCTTTCTCTTCCTCTTTTTGGATTGGCTTCTGTTGTACCTTTTATTCCTTGGTCTTCATTACCCGATTCGGGCACCAAGAAGGTTCTATGTCTGGGTGGAGTCCTCGGAATAGAGCTTCTTCTTGCGAAGGGATCGAGTCTTCTTTATCCGTTTCCTTTATCCTGTCGCTCATGTCCTTGTCCATTGCCTTATCGTCACCTTCGTTTCTGTTTGGGGTGAAGTTTGGGGTTTGGGTTGCCATAAAGTCTATCCAGCGCATCGTGCGTGGAGGGGCAAGCTGATTTTTTTTTTACAGTAGGAGGAGGGGAAATCTTCTAAAAAAAACCCAGCTGTTGTTCGGGTAGTGTCGGATTTTTACCGACTAAAACCACCTCCCCCTTTCCTTCGCCACACCGCATCGGAACCGCGTTAGCATTACTTCAATGCGGGGGCTGACTTCGCTTATTGTCAGTCTACTTGTGTTCTGCCTTCTTTTTATTTAGTTTCGATTATATATCGAATTACGCTATATGCTGCTGCCCATCCTTCTTTTGACTCTAACAGGCTCTTCATCATGTTCTTGTCTGTAAATACTTTCCCCATCTTTCTTTTAAATTTGTCCCTAGCCTCCCCCCTTTCCCGCTAGATCGCATATGAACAGGGTATGTTCTGCGTCATCGACTGCATTGCAGTATGGACATCTGTCTGTGGCTGCTCTTCTGCGCTTGAAAAGGTACTGTATGAAGCACCCGTGTCCCGAGAGTGCCAGCGTCAAAAAGTAGTCCGTTTCTCCATGACCGCATTCTATCCACTCTTGAATATGCGGTATCAGACGCTATGTCCATCTCCTGTGTGTGCCCGTTGTCCACTTTTCTTGCCATCTGACCATGAGGACCATTTGCCTTCCTTCATGAGTTTGTACCCTCTCTTGCACTAGCAGTTCTATGGGCGGTATTTCTGCAATAACTCCTATTCTCTCTGTTGTGACCGTTCGATACGCACTAGCCACTCGTATGCCGGCTACTCTTTGGACTCTTTCCAATTTTCTCCGCAGATGCTTTTTCTTGATGGCCTTATGCCAGACTGGAGCTGCATACAGCAGCTGAGAGTGCACCACGCCTTCTCAGCTGTTTCAACTGTTCTGTCTAAATGCTCTTCAAACGTACCTTTTGCGTCAAGCCATACTCCTAGATGTTTTAGGGCCCTGCTCGGTCTAGTCTCAACTGCGAGTACACGGAACTTAATTGGGCGTATTTTTCTCTTCTTTGTCAGGATGACAGCTTCTGTCTTTTCTGGCGCCAGTTTCAATTTTCTGTTTTTAAGCCATTCTGCTATCCTCCTGATTGCAGTGTCTGCAGCAATTATCAGCATGTCTTCATTCATCGCCACCACTACAATAGCCACATCATCGGCAAAGCCTACAAGCTTAACTCCAGTTGGCATTTCGAGTTTCAGTATGTCATCGTACTGCACGTTCCAGAGTGTCGGACCCAGTACTGATCCTTGCGGAACACCGATGTTGACTTCCCTAGCTTTTGACATGCCTTCCGCCTCCAGTAATATCTCACGGTCTGAGAGGTACGAGGCTACCAGGTTTATTAGACCCTCATCTATACCCCTTTTCCTGAGATCATCGAGGATATTCTGCCAAGATGCACTGTTAAAAGCGTTTCTCACATTAATCGTAATGACAGCGCACAATCGTCGACTTTTTTCGAGAACGCAGCTGAATTTTCTGCGCTGGCCAAAACCTCTTTGATGGCATCAACTGTTTGCCTGCCCTCTCTGAACCCGAACTGGTTTCCCGCTAGATCTTCAGTCCGTACTATTTCCTCTTTCAGTCGGCTCAATATGAGTTGTTCAAATAGCTTTTCTTCGACATCCAGGAGACATATTGGTCTGTAGGAACTAGGATTTTCTATAGGTTTGTTCCCTTTCTCGAACAGTACCAATCCGGATCTTTTCCAGATCTTCGGGAATTCTCCTCTTGCCGCCAATTGGTTATATGTTTTAAGTACATACTCCGGTTTCAAAAGTGCCAATTGTTTAATTATCTCTGGTGGTATATGCCCTGGACCTGACGCTTTGTTGTTTTAAAGCTTTGCAGATGCAGCTTCTAATTCCTCCTTGGAGAATCCTTTAAATGCAGCATTACTTACTTTTTTGAAGTCGACAATCTCATGCACTGGAAAAAGGTGTTTTGCAACATCTTCCACAGTTTTCATGGTCATTTGGGGCTTTGGAGGGTGTCCGATTGCTCACCTTCTCACTATCTCATAACCTCTTCCCCATACATCCCTGTTTACTTCGTCGCGAACAGCGATCCAGCTTTTATTTTTTGCTGCTTTGATGCTGCCTTGAAGCACTTTCTTGCTACACACGTACTCCTCCCACAGAATCTGCTCCTGCATAGGTGCATTCTTCTTTGCAATCCTTGTGTGCTTCCGCCGTTTTTCGATGCACACTTTTCGGTGCTTCGCAATCTCTTCGTTCCACTAGCACATAGGTTGGCTTTTGCGAACCGTTTTGTTTTTGGGCATACACTCGTCGCATATTTTTCCTAGTGTGCTGGAGAATTTTTCAGCTGATATTGCGTCCTGATTCACTGCTATTTTCTCCATGGCCTGATATAGCTTGCCTTTGGTTAGCTTTTTTGTTTTCCAGCTTATCCTTACTTGGTTCTTCTGCACAGATCGCGATTCTTCCACCACTTCATAAATGATATAGTTGTGGTCACTGAGGGATTCCTTATCACTGACTTTCCATTGTTGTATCCTGTTGCCAATTTGAGTCGTTGCTATTGTCAGATCAAGTATTGACCCGTAACTCTTCCTCACAAAGGTTGGTTTTTCAACCACTTTCTTGACGATCAAGTCGTTTTGCGCTAGCCATTCCATAACAATTTTTCCTCTACCATCAGCTCTTTGCATACCCCACTGCGGGGATTTAGCGTTAAGGTCTCCCGCAACTATTGCCTCTTCGCCTCTGGATCTGATACGGCTTGCAACTTTTGCAGGAGAGTCTTTAGCTCTTTGGCATTTCTATTTGGGGAAGCATAGCAGCTATACATTGTGAACGATGACGTTGCTACGTAGGAGAAACCCTTGCCTTTTCCCTGCTCTTTGATAGCGATATTTTTGTCCAGTACCTTTATGGCCGTATCTAGCATGTCATCATATATCCAGTCATTTCTACCTTCTATACTCTTTTGGTTAGGTTCACATAAAACCAGCATTCCGGCGCCCATTTTCATTGCTGTGGTTAGGGCGAGATCATGGGCCGGTTTGGACCTATTTGTGTTAATCTAGAGAATTTTCATTCAGATCGGATTGCGTCTGCTTTACTTCCGCCTTCTTTGCTTGTCTCTTTTCCGACACTTTGAACTGTTAAATTGATGCCCTTCTTCCTCACAGTGCACACAGTAAGGCTTGTTTGTACACGTAGCTGCCTTATGTCCTTCTTTTCCACATTTCAGACACAGATTTTCTCTGTTAGGTCCGTTGCATATTGCTTTAACGTGATCATGTTCCCAACACTTAAAGCAGTAACTATCACTTGTTCTTTCCAATAATCTGCAGTTCGTCCAGCCAATGTTAATTGGACCTCTCAAAAGTAGTTTATCAGCATCAGATTCACGCATTATTAATGTGGCATTTTGTCTTCCACCATATGCAGGGCGGAGAGCTCTTATTTCAAATTCTTTTGGCCCTAGTTCCGTTGCTTTTGAGATCGCCTCTGTGATTTCATCCACCGTTGTCACTTCATCCATATCTTTAATATGGATAACCGTTTTCTTAATAAGGAGAGACGTAGTTGCCTCTGGTACCTTTTCCTTTATTTTCTTCTTAAGAGTCCCTGCCTTGTCCAGTCCGTTTTTAACTGTGAGCAAAAGGACTCCGCTTCTTGTCTTTTCTAGGTCTTTGATGTTAACACCTAGATCGCTTGGATTCACTGCTTGCTTGATTTTTTTTAGCGTCTCCGCGTAAGAGCTGTTTCCAATTTTAATTAAAAGGGCATCACTTTTCTGTCCCTTTACGCGTTCCGGGTATGCTTCTTCTTTCCTTGTACCCTGTGCCGTTCTGTTTCGAACCGTCCCTAGGGTTTTCGTATCCTCGTTGTCTCCGCCTCCTTTTGCTATGCATATCCCAATCTTAACAAGAGTATCCGTAAAGAGATACTCCAAGATACGCGGAGTTCTTGCTCCTGTTGAGTCCCTTATCTCAGGAAGGGCGATCATGTTCCTCTTGTTCTCAAGAACATAACTCTTGATGGTGCAGAGCGACCGAAAAAGAGACTCATTGTCATTTTCGTCTTTTTCCATTAAACCTCCAAGGATTGGGTAATATATGTACCTAACGGTATTCTTGAAGCTTCCTTCCACGTCAGGAAAACCTAGGGTGTGCTTCATCATGGCTACTTCACCCTTCCTCCTCTCCTGCTTTATGAGCCCTTCCTTTCGACTGAATTTTGCAATAGCTCTAGTAATCTCCTTGTCTGTAGATGCAACTGCAGCGTCGCAGGGTAGAATAATATCCCAATCTGGAGATGCATCCCAGACGTGTTCTGATATAACTTCGGCTTTGGTGAAAACTTCCATGTCCCAATCTTCTTCAGTTGCTTCTATAAAGCTCTGGAATGATTCTACCATCTTCAACTGGTTTCTTCTCCCTTTAATCTTTTGGGACAAAACACACATGTCGCATTTTACTTCCGCAACAGTTTCTTGGGATTGCTTCCCTCGAAATTTCTCATTCTGTGCCTCTACTTGTGAAAGTTTCTCTCGCAGTTCGTTGTTTTCACGGAGCAACCTATTTTTTTCTGCTTCAATGTCAGCGTTCAGTGCTTCTCTCTTAAGTGTACTCTTTTGGTCCACTTCGATATTTCTGATTTGCCTGCGAAGCTTATCGTTCTCGCATCTCAACTCCTTCTCCAGATCACTTTCAAGGCCTTTTCTAAGATCCTTAGAGTGGAGTATCTCCGCTTGCAGGGTAAGAGCACTGCTAATCTCGCGAAGCTCTATCCTGGGCTTGTACATCTTGCTAATCACTTTTGCAAGGTCTTCCGCTAAAGAGAAGATTTTCTTAGCTACATGCGAAGGGGCACCTGCATCGGTTTCACTAGTCGAGGCTTCATGTTCAGGCGTGCTTCACCTTCTCTTCCGTTTAGGTGCATTTTGTTGCTCTGCGTCATCACCAGCCTGCCTCCTAGCTTCATCCTTGAGATCTGGCAGCGAGCTAGCTCTGGTTCTTGGTAGGGTTCTTAAAAGAGAACTCCTCCTTTTAAACGGGTCTAGTCCACAATCTGTCATGTCCATGTCCATTCCTAAATCGTCATACATGTTCCCACCAGGTAATGAGTTAGCCATAAAATAGTTTGTCCAGCGTATCGTGCGTGGACGGGCGGGCTAAAATAACTGGGAACGGGTATACCCTCGAAACTGTGTCCTACCCCAGTACCCTGGGACCCAGCCTTTGTTTAACCGGTCCCGCAAAAACACGGACGGACCGGAACTCGCCCGGAGCACTGCAGATTCCGACCTCTGCAGCCACCACGCACTCCCTGATCAAGGCCCGCAGGGGCTGGCTCCTGATCCCCCACTGCAGCTGACACCTCGGCAGAGCAAGCTCACATCAGCCCCTCCACTACGCCTATGGAAACAGCCGGCGCAGTTCAGGGCACCCTCAGTGGTCTACAGGGGAAACCGATCGTGTGCTTGGTCCACATGACGTATTTTGTTTCCGTCCTACCCTTCTGTTTCTAGCAAGAACTACCCTATCCGCCACCCGGGGACGAGCCAAGTAGGGGCCTCACCTCCCCTCCACCACAGACAAATGCGGTACTCCTTGGGATCGATAGATAGATAGATAGATAGATAGATAGATAGATAGATAGATAGATAGATAGATAGATAGATTTTTTTTTTTTTTTTTTTTTTTGTATGAGGAGGGGAAATCTTGCATAAGACACCCAGCTGAAGGCTGGGTAGTGTCGGATT
>JBAGKK010028938.1:0-11068 GCA_037177015.1 Euceroptres primus
ATACACTCATCTCTCGTAACTGTGCCGGCCGCGGGTCTGATCGGTACAGTAATGGGCGCTATTAAAATCCAGTTTGTACCGGATTTAAAGCGACGAGCGAGCATTCTTATGTCAACACTCAGGACCGCATATATAGTATCTGAACGTACAAAAGTATACGCCCAGAGAGTCGCGATGTAAACAACTTCTGATGCGGCCCTGACTGTCCGAGTAGGACTGTAGGGCGTCAAGGGACGCTCAGGGAGGGGGACAGAAACAGCCAAGCGTGAACAGCCGTGAAACCGGCACAAGAACAAGCGGCACAGTAAGGTGAGATGAGTGTAATGAATAAATCTAACCAACGTGCGTAAAAGATGAGAATATTACCTAATGATTACTAATGAGTGGTCTCATTGAAATCACTTAATTCAATTATACCACAACCACATTTGTTACTATTTCTCTTCTTTTTTATTTGAAATGAAGTAAACTTGTTACAATGCTCGGGGGACGAACTTTATTTACCACATTTATAAATCATCATACGTACATTTTTAAAAGGTTTTTGTCTTTCGCTTTCCAGTTTGTTAAGCTTGTGCAAAAAATATATAAAATAATTAGCTGTAAAAAAATATTAAAAATGGATTTTGATATTTTGTTTTATAAAATCTTGAAGTTTTTATATCCTCTATTTTTTAATGTTTCTGCAGGTTCAAAATGCAATTTGATAACTTCTAAAACGCATTATTAAACGATTTTCTATTTAATTTAATATAATTATAACGCAATGAGCAAACTGAAGGAATATTAATTCTTTATTTTAAAAATTTCCTTTTTCTTTCTCGCTTTCAGCCTTTTTACGGTGATTTTGAGATTTTCTATACTGCTTGCAAAACGGCACAGAAGTAAGGCTATTCTGAGAATAAGTAAAAACGACACACCCTCGTTCAACTAATAAATCTTCCGGTTGTAACGAGTTTCACGCTGGGTCAGAACCATTATGCGTTGGACAAAACTAGCTACGCGTTATCCCTTTATTTATAAACATCACCCTTTGTTATTACAGTGACCGTTTTGTTACAATACTGAGCGATTACCCTTCTTATCTTTTTATTGAATTAACTTTATATTACAGGAAAAACAAGGTAATTATTTAAAATTGTTACATTTTGTTTTTAGAGAGACTTACATTATAACAGTATAAATAAGTACAAATACAAAAATTCATAACGTACAAAAGTAATAAATAATAATAATGATAATTAAAATATTTTAAAAAAATACATTTTCTTTAAGATACTTATAAATTCAAATTGTTATTTACGCAGAAAAAAACTGAGATATTAATTGGAACCAATTTTTAGGCTCGATTGGAATTTCCGGGTTTCTATTTTTTTACTCTGAACTACAGTAACATTAAATAACAGTGAATTTCAAAAAAAAGCTAAGGTTCCGGAAATCTACCACGATTGTCATTAGGCACATAGATTCTAAATAAGTTCCAATTATTTTCCAAATATTAGGGTTACCTTTTAGTACAATTATATTTGTTACATTGTTACTTCATTATGTTTCCGAAACCCGTCGAGATAATTTTTACCCTAAACACCCCCATTACGCAGCATTTTGTGCACTTCTGTCAATCCCTTTTCATTTAGGCTGCTTAAAATCTCTTTCACAGACACATTATTGAACCTGCTCAAGTGTCGAAATGTATTCGTTATAGATGGTCCACAAAACCAAGGAGGCGATGCACGTATCAGAATTGTCTCTGTATTCACGTTACGTAGGGGTGGCATACACACATTCGTAGCAGAAACACACACACTTATGATTCTGAATGTAGATAGATATACGTGGATTTCGTGTACGTGTACAGAGCATATCATATACCTGGTCTCGGAATTACCACTTGCCAGAAGACCGCAATGCATACTGAACAGCCATTCCCCTTTCCCTATTGGTCGGTCACCTAACCTACATATAGAATATCTGATTCTCAAGCAATAACCAATCTATCATTACCTGTATAATTACGAAATCGCATCATCTTATAATATAATATCTTATAATATTTGATGAGGTTTTCCAGTCTTTCGAGTGCTTTGTGACTAGGAGATTCACTGAAAAAAGTTAAAAAATGGTTCCCAAATGTTATGGCTCAAATGAAAGTTGATTCCTTTAAAAAATATTATGGAATCTTCTTAAAAGAATCTTTAAAAGAATTCCTGTGTTTATTCTATGACGTAAAAGTTATGTCATTAATTTGCAAAATCTTCTCCTTTGGAAGAAGTACCTATCCTCATTTTTCGCGCCAAAATTTACTCCCGTTTTTCCTAGGTGTTTTAAAAAGAATATATAGCATGCGGAGATTCTTATTAATTTCGCGGTTTGAGACACCATAATTTAAGATTTCTTAATTTTTCTTTCGGTAATTTAATATCGTTTAGTGCTTGAGGAACCTTAATTTACGAGTGTCTGGATTATTTAGACATTTTTTCCGAGGTTGTTGACTTGAACTCTTTTATGTATTCCTATAAAAAAGTTTCGGGTCGAAACTACCGCACTTGAAGCCATAAGGATAAAATCTCTTCTTATGTGCAAGACAATTGCTACTAACAACAACTACAACTCTCTTTATTCTACTTGCACTTGCATAGAAATTTTCTATCCCAGAATACGTGCAGGAACACGTAATCGGGTAAGAAAAACATTGAGAAAAGTGACTTCATTGTGTCGCATCGATTATCATGTATATATATTTCATACTTCATTGTGCCGTATCGATTATCATGTATATATATATATATATATATATTAATAAACATTTTTGAAAATCCTTTGTTACATCAAAGTAAATGAATTCGTGAAGTACAAACTGATTCGATGGTGACCCGACATTGAAATATATAAAAAAATCACTGTTTATCAAAGTTTCAAACTTCAAAAAGTTTCTGCTAACTGAAAATATCGTTTTAAAAATCTGAAAAAATCATGGGGACTCATTTTGATATGTAGAAAAAGATTTTTGCTAACAGTGATTTTTTGATATATTTCAATGTCGGGTCACCATCAGTTTGTACTTCACGAATTCATTTACTTTGATGTAACAAAGGATTTTCAAAAATTTTTATTCAAAAAAAATTCTGGCGATGAATGTAGTTACGTAGAATATTAATTTTATTTCAAAATCGAAGTTTCGAAGATAATCAAAAATGATTTTTTTTTCATATCCTTTTCAGGGGTCTGTTAGGACCTGAAAACACATATAAGATTAGAAGAAAAAGTAAAAATAATTATTTAAAAAATAATTTTAAAAAATCGCAGATACAATTGCGATTTTGGCGTATCATTAAGTAAAATAATATATTTCCAGCTTCAAAAAAAAAATTCGTGCCGTGAGCTATTGCTCTGTTGTTTCGCATTAATTTGCAGATTATTTGAATTTTACTCAAGTTTTGCAGCTCTTTGCCTTTGGGTACTAAAAGACACCTAAAAAGGTTTTTAAAAAAATTTATGATTTTGTACCATTTTTGATTATCTTCGAAACTTCGATTTTCAAATAAAAATTATATTCTACGCCATTCATAACCAGAATTTTTTTTATAATAAAAAATTTTCAAAATTGTTAGTAACATTAAAATAAATAAATTCGTACCGTGAAAACTGACTCGATAAATAAATGCTGACCCAACATTGAAATATATAGAAAAAATCACTGTTTTCAAAGTTTCAAACTTCAAAAAGTGTCTGCTAACTGAAGATATCGTTTTAAAAATCTGAAAAAATCATGGGGATTCATTTTGATATGTAGAAAAAGGGTTTTGGTTGGCCATAGTCAAAATTTAAAAAAATAATTTTTGCGGCCTTGACCACAAAAAACTATATAAAAGCATCGAAATTGCTCGCGCCACGAAAACTTTTTGAAGCTGGGAAAATATTATTTTACTTAATAATACGCCATAATCGCAATTATAGTTATTTTATCTTTTCCTTCTAAACTTACATGTATTTTTAAGTCCTAAAAGACCCCTGAGAAAAATATTTTTAAAAAAAATTTATGATTTTGTACCATCTTTGATTCTCTTCAAAATTTCGATTTTCAAATAAAAATTATATTCTACGTAACTATATTCAACACCAGAATTTTTTTACCCTAAAAGTTTTTGAAAATCGTTTGTTACATCAAAGTAAATAAATTCGTACAGTAAAAACTAATTTGATGAGGAAATCGTGACCCAACATTGAAATATATCGAAAAAATCACTGTTTTCAAAGTTTCAAACTTTAAAAAGTTTCTGCTAACTGAACATGTCGTTTTAAAAATCTGAAAAAAATCATGAAGACTCATTTTGATATGTAGAAAAAGATTTTCGCCAACCATAATCAAAATTCAAAAAAAAAATTTTCGGCCCATTCTAAAGTATATTATATTAGTTCATAGTACCTTCAACCAGTGAAATCGATTGGTCCTCGGACTTTTAACCTCCCAAGAGTTAAATATTGTTTATTTTGCATCTTTTATTCAATTATTTCATATTATATTTTATTCTGTACATGTGGAATATTTCCTTTATAATATTTATTGCTTTCATATTGTCGCAGAATTATTAACTCTAGAAAGATGAGTTGTTCTGATCGTGCATTTTATATTCTCGCGACAGGGTGTAGCATTAATTAACAGCGATAAAAGTGATACAACTTTCCAATAAACGGATGGAAACTCGGAAAATGTTAATGGCCATTATAAATTTGCAAGCAATCGATTCTCTGTCAACTTTATGCTCATATCGATGCTTTGTATGAAAATGAAGGGCTGCAGGGACAATTTCCGTGTGTACCTGGGAATATCAGCTATGCAACTAGTTACACTTACCTGATTGTGCACATTTGCGGAGAGAGTATTGAATCACTAATACTAGCAAATTTCCCCTTGATTCTGAAAATAAAGGGAGAGATTTTACTTTCCTTTTTCTGTTCTAATGATGCAATTACTTGAAAGTCTGGGTTTAAAAAAAATTGATACCATAGTTAACTATACTATAACGTCATTTTCTTACATTTAACAAAAATCTGCTTGACAAATTATTTATAATCTCACGACAAAATGTTTTGCTCGCTTTTTCAGTGTCGAGAAATCAACGGAGATGCAATTACCATCCAGCACAAAAGCAAAGTCGAGCGGATTGTATTCGGAAGTGACGAACATAGTGGCTCGATGAGCAGTTGGATCCCATTTGCATCGTATTATGTATTCTTGGGTATAAGAGAATGTTGGATTTAGGTCACGCGTTAGTAACGAAATTATTAACCGGGAATATCCGGCAGCTATAATAGTCTACCAGAAGTTGAAGGGTGAGAAAGAGAGAAAGAAGAAGAGGAAAAAGGAGATAGGAAGAGCTGGAGGAATGGAAGAGAAAATAATATGGTTCTCGAAACATGCATCGTTGTGCCGTTATTCCGCAACTTTGTACGGGGTTAAAACGAAAGTTTCCTTGTTTCATTTTTCTCGCCTATGACTTCCTGCACAGATTAGCCTTTCCGACTAGATAACCAGCAAGTTCGACACTCCTCAAGGCTGAAAAAGAATCTACCCTTGATTATAAGTTTCTGCGGAAAGAGAAAAAAAATTTAACCGAGTCTCGAGATTTTTACGTAGTTTCTTTTTCCGCAACGATTAAAGGGAAATTAATTTTTCCTCGTTTCGTCGTAGAAACATTTTTCTATTCTTTATTTCTGAAGAGTGTAAATTAATAAAATATATGTAACTTTAATTAATATATTTGTAACTTTAATTGTTTCTGCACTATTAACGCCAATGTTTTTTATTTTGTTACAGGTGAGTTGATTTGAGTATCTTCTTCAATTTTTGTGAGTATTGAAAATTGTTTATGCGTATAAATTAGTTGTACGCAAAAAATTAGTTTTTGTTGAATCTTAATGATTAGTACCAGAGAGTTGAAAATTGTTTCAAAGCGAATCTAATGTTCCTTGCTGTATAGAACATCCCTCGTTTTTCGCGTAGAGCAGACGTACTTTTTGTCTTCAATTAGAATGCCGATGTAACTTCTGTAGATGCAGTAAATAATGGGCGCATTTTTAGTTAAAAACCAATAATCGTATTCGAGAGGAGTATCGAAAAAACACGCACTAAAAGCGAAAGAGAATATTCAACCTTTCGAGGTGAAAATTGTCTGCAACAAAAATTAATTTCAGAAGGATGTTTGGATTAATTTTAAGTTCTTTCTGTGAAATGACATTTCCGTCTTTCTGCATGACAATAAACTCTCCAAAGTCGCAAAAGTTTTTCTTAAAGAGAAAAAAACAAATTGAGAATTTACTGAACTTAAAAAATACAACTATTTACAACTATTTTGTAATATTGCAAGGTGACTCAGAAACATGACTGTATAATTGATAAAGTTTAAAAAAATACAAATTCAATTTAAATATAAATTAAAATGATTACAATTCTCAAGATAAATTGAAATTGAAATTAAAAATAATGTGAAAAGTGGTAACGTAACATTAAAAATGTTTTTACGATTGGACACGGGATTGGAGAATCACCTACATGAACATGCTTTAAAATCCTGTGAATCGTTTCGGTGCTACCGAGACACTCGAGGACTCGGACTCTTTAACAATTGCAGCTTCAATTTCTGCACCGTGGCTCTTTATCGCAGGAGGCGCAATACCGTTTATAACTGCAATTGCGACGAGACAAAAATTTAATAAAAATGAAGACATCTTTACTGGTCGTAACGACGGATCATAAAACCAACGAAACTCTCTCGCTCCTTTCTGCGACACGACACAACGGATAGCAAAGCCAGTGAACAATAATTATGACATTAAAGCAGTTTTTATCGCAAGGAGACAGGTCTAGACCGTGAACGAGTTGTTCCACGTCCGTCATAAAGCTCACCGTTTGAATATCAAGTATTGTTCCGTGGTTGTGGGAAATACGTAGAGTATAGAGAGCTACTAATAATATTTGCATTTTATGAGTGTCGTGCAGCGATGAATGCAGGGTTGGTGAGGGTGAAATTTCTTTGGTGCTTAAGCGGACATCAGAAAAGAGAAAGAGAAAGAGAGAAAAGGAGAAAAAGAACAAGAGAAAGGGAGAAAGGGCCGCGCCGTGAGTAAAGAAACATGAAATAAATCTTCAGGGGGTTGTGATGCTTTCCAAGATGTGGAGGTTACTTCAATTTGGAGAAGGTAATTTATTTAAAGTGTTTACAACGTTTGAGCAACGTGTTGTCGCTTAGATACAATGGATCCATTGCCCAATTTTAGATAGAGGTTATACACTGAAAGTTTTAAGGAAATAGTTGCAGAAGAGTTATTGCTGGAGTTTTAGTTTCTTCTATTTTTGTTTACGAATTCTAAAAGGTATTTCTTACAGATTTTATTTATATAAATTTTTTATGATGTCTGAAGTAGAAAAATTAACAGAGAAAAAATCTTCCCAAACGTAATTTGTGAAAAAGCCTTTCAATAAAATAGATGTAAAAGATCATAAAAAAGTTTTTACTGAAAAGAACTCGATTTCGTAAAAAAAATTGGAGTTAGGCAGTTTTCATTCTCCACGGATTAATTAGGTATTCAATACTAGATGTTTTATTGATCCATCTCTCTGCATAGTTCTCAATTTTATTGGACTGAGTTGAACATTTATCAATTCACTTCTAATTGAATGAAAATTGTATTGAAATTTAATTGATGCCAGAAGTTTCCTTCGAATTCGTGGCATTTAGTCGATTCCATTGTCACAGGTTTTCAATAATGTTCAGAACTTCTCTTTGATATTTATGTGATTATAACACTGAGAAGTGAAGAAATAACATTTGATGTGTATATCCAAAGGATAGAGAAAACTTTTTTAAAATTAAGTATATCAATTCTCATTATTCAATTATTCTCAATCAAAGGAGGATTATTGGAAGAAACCGACTTGTAGCAAACTCAAATTTTCGTATTGTTAACTGACATCCAGGTTTAACTTCATCTTCATCATAAAATTACTTAACCCATTTGAAATACCTTTATCTATAATAAAAAATTCCGACTCTATTAAAAGTATAAGTATAAAAATATAAGGAATAATATTTGATATGTATGTCCAAGGAATAGAGGCAATTTTTTTAGATTTAGAACATTAATTTTCATTATTCAACTATTTCCAATCAAGGGATGATTATTAAAAAAATCGAGTTGTGACAAACTTAAATTTTAGTATTGATAATTGTCATGCAGATTGAACTTCATCTTCATTATAAAATTATTGAACTCACTTGAAATACGTAAGGGAGATACGGGCATAATAGAATTTAGCATTAACGTCCCGATGTGCCTGCACGGCCCGTTATGCCCGTCTCTCCCCTATATATCTATAATCAATTAATCCGAATCTATTAAAAGAATAAGCCATTAATAAAACTTTACAGAAATATGTTTTATCAAAGATTAAAATTGACTTCTAGAATAATGCCAATTTATATTAATTTAAACTGACACTGATTCTGCAAATGACGTATTTAATTGTCGAAAATCAAACGAATAAAAAATATTTTTTTGGAATAGTATGTTTTCAAGTTGTAAACGAATAGATTTTTATAAAGGGTAATTTTGTTTTTATCTAATTGGATAATTTATTTTACTTTTAACCCCTTTCCCCTTTTTATAGAAGCCTCTTCTGATTTTCCTCTATTATATTTATCCACTCTTCGAGTGATCGATCACGAAGTGGTTAGTGGGCTCGCTATGCAAAGTAGGTATTACGACTCGGCGTTGAAAAATGTTCGTAAAACGCCTTTACATGGGGTGAAAGTTAAGCACATGTTTCCAAGGAAAAAGACCATGTGATAGGGCACACTCGACGCGAGAACGATCTTTTATTCATTCGGACGCTAATTAAAGGTAAACTCTTGTACTCAATACATGCGTAAATATGCAAAGCAGTGTACGTCTCCATGTACATGAAGGCGGATGAGAGAGAGATGGAGAAGAGAGAGCGAGAGAGAGAGAGAGAAAGAAAGGGTGTGCCCGTGTGAGTCTTCGTTGTTTGGAGAGCTTCTTACAAATTAGCCGTGAATATTCATGCGTCGGAATGACGTAAAACCGCAAGTGGTGTGGCAGCCACCTTGGAGGAATGCTTTTGAAGCAATGAAATGAGAACCACTGCTTGGCTTATAATTAACAGTAGCCGCTTTGTTCCGATGTCACATAATGCCGCAACTTCACACTTCAAATAGAATTAGACAATTTTTAGTTATTTAAAATCAAGTTAGGCAATATAAAGAATTTTACTATAAACTGAGAATGAAAGAATTTAAGGGGCGATTTAAAAGAATTATATATTTAAGAGAATTTCATTTAAGAAAAAAATATTTAAAACCATTTTTCACTTATTTGAATGATAAATTTTAAGGAAATTTTAGTGCTCAGATGGAAATATTCGATCTCTTGCATTCCTTTTGTAATTTTAATTCCACGACGTTGTTTAATTGCTAATGTGTTTGAAGGTTAGAGTGTCTGTCAATTTAACCCCAAAATACATTGTGAATCTTTTAACAGATATTTTAAGAGGAGAGTTGATCTGTCCCCTGGCCTTGTCTTAATACGTATTTACTTACGCCAACATCACGTTCAGAAACCCCCGAGTGGGAGTTGAGAGCTTTGAGGGGTGGAACAAACCACTCGCGATCGACCTTTCGAAGCACGTCCTGAATGATCTTCAAGAAGTTTCTGGTAAACAGATATTTCAACTCGCGACGCTTCTCCTCTGCATAAACGTTATCTGCACCGATGGCTTTATAGCGAACTGCAATTCCCTCAAATCCGGATGCACGGTTTTGCAACCGTGCTTTGTAATAAAAGTTGTTGTGGATGTTAAGTCGTAAACTAAATTCCACGAATGAGAAAGTTATCGAAGAAAATATAAAATGGATTCTGTTTATTGTATTATTGAAAGATTAAACTCTGGTTAATTTACTAATAGAAAAGAAAGGCAATTGAAATATGTTGTTCTTTAAAAAAAAATTCTTCTGTCAATGTACTTGACAAAAGAGTTTTTTAAAATAATTTTCTTTCAGTTTCGTTTTCTCAATGCTAATTTGTCTTTTTTAAATTTTAGGCCCCATTTATATTTTTTATTCGAGAAATATTAATATCATCACCTTTAAGGGCGTGTGATACGCTATGATGTCACGAATTACCGACGGGTTATAAAAAATATTCGGCAATCCTATTTTTAAAAGAACAAAGATATGAAGTTGAAACTTAAGAGAATGATAAAAAATATGATAGCGCACATCTGTTATGTGTCATTTTTTCAAAATTTTGAAAAGAAATTATGTTGAAAAAATATTTTTTTTAAATTTTGAAAAAATGGCACATAACAGATGTACCCATTCTTATTTCCTAACATTCTCTAAAGTTTCAATTTGATATCTTTGTTTGTTTTAAAATAGGATTGCCGAATATTTTTTAAACCCTGTCGGTAATTCGTGATATCATAAAGTATCACACCCCCTTAAGGGCATTTGATACATAATGGTGTCACAAATTACCGACCGTTCCTTATTTATATTCAGCGGGTTTATTATTAGAGAAATGCAAATATAGCGCTGAAATTTTTAGAAATAATAAAGAATATATTGAAGCATCGATGTCTGGTGAGTTTCAGTTTTTATTTTGAAAAAAAATTGTTTTTCAAAATTTAGTGTTGTCTTGTAATTGGTAAGTATTTTTATTACAAAAATTTAATGCAACTTAGGTGGCACCCTTGCCCTTTTCTAAAGTTTCTTTCTATTTTGACAGCATCGCACTCTCACCTCGATTATACTCAGCGACTTTATTTCTTCGTTTTAATTAAAAATAAGGTTTCACGCATATTTTCATTAGCCTCATTTATGATAACTTAAAACTATTATTAACATCTTTAGTTAGCGGTTAACACAACAAAAATTAATAATAAACGAAAATACCTCAGGACGCATCCATGATGAGCAATCACGCCATGCCATCAACGCATCGGGGCTTCAAGGTGCCCTGCCGGAAGTAAAAGTATTTAAACGGATAGGAA
>JBAGKK010028949.1:0-11067 GCA_037177015.1 Euceroptres primus
TACATTGAGTAATTTATCGAAATATTTTTTCCATAGATTTAGTCCTTCTGTCGCATCGGCTACTAAGTTGCCATTTTCATCCCACTCGACACAACTTTAGCAAAATTAAATAAGACTTTTAACCATAGCTCACCAGATAAATGAAAACTTTACCTCAGATATCTCTTTCGAACCCTCCGTGTTAAATCAGGATCTCCAGACTTCGTCCTCACGAAATTTACGTGCACCGAAATAAGCTACCAGTCGTCGGGAGTCCCAGAACAAGAGTGATCGAAAAAGACGCCACCGCAAGACGTGCGAAGCCCGGAATTCAATTCGACCAATAGGAGACCGGCGAGTCGGTCACCTGATCTTGCTAAGAAAATCATTACTTTCTACAGACTCGAAACTATTAGAATTGGGCCCTACGCTTGACCTCTTTTCGAGTGAAAGATCAATATTTCGTTATTAATTTCATGGAACATTTACTCAAACCTATTAGGCTTTACGAAATTATCTCAATAATTGATCCCACCCGTAATTTTCTAGCATAATAATTGATCGAAATGTTAACCGTAGGTTTGCCCTTCAATTGCAGTCTACTGAGGCCGTCCGCTGCTGCCTTCTAAGCGGCTTGGCGGGAGAATTTGAATACGTGTGGATCTCCTGTTTGGTCCCAGCGATTTTATTCGATCCCTCTTGCGGATAATTTGGATCCAATTTGCGACCACAAATCGGTAGCTCTCATCCGGCCAATCCAATCGTTAGGGTACTTGAAATTAAAATAATCAAAGCCTTAAACATTAAAACTTTCTTTATACTATAATTACGGAGAGTGCTTCTTTTGAAGTAGTTTGACCCTTGCTCTGGGAATTAATCATCGCGATTGAATCTCCTTAAATTTTTCGGGAAGGTGAGTTCACAAAAGTGATGTGGGAAATCCACCACATCACAGCATGTTACTAGTCTTTTTGTTTAAAATTATGAGAAACTTTGTAGATTGTCAATATCTTTTAGAAAAGATTTAACACTTATTTCGAACTTCGGCATTTAATTCTAGACAAAGAGAATTAATCTACATTTCAACAACAAATAACAACTTGACTAGAAATTTACCGATTTTTCGAATGTGCACTATCATGAATGACTTTGTTCTTTATACAGCGAGAAATTCTAATATTGATATATTTAATATCTGTTGCTCAGTCTTGAAAAAAGAAGCAAAAAGCTTTATAATCTCTCGTAGAGTATAAAGGTGAGATCAGCAACTATAGTCAGCGTATTATAATTAAACTTAATGTACATATTAATGCATTGTTTTACTACAATTAAGCTTTATTCCCTGTAAATGGCCCCAGCTGTTAGGTTATATTTTCAATTAATAAAAGAAAATAAAAAGTAAAATAGTTATCAATTTCATCCGGAAAGATGAATACTTTAAGGAGGCCTGACTGTTACATTCTAATCAAATTTCTACTTTATTTTATTCTGTAACATAATTAATTATAGTAGGTAAGTCAGTTTACTGCCAGCCATATGTAAGTGCCAGGCAGTAGACCATGCGTGGAGCCAACGAGGTTGCTCGCGAGGCCGGTTTGTCAGAATGCGTCTTCACACAGAAAATAGTCATACACAATATATGTAATAATCGCTTACAACTGCAAAATTATGTACATAAGTGTATATTCTAATACGAGTGTTTTAAATAACACAAAAGATACACTATTTTAGAAGTATAACACTTCTAGAGTATACACTTATCCATATCTATAAGACTAGGAACAGAAAAAAACAAAAAGGACAAGAGAAGATAATTAACATTACTTAATTATTAACCCTTTATCGATTATCAAACTCAATCGACGAAACTATCGATATACTGATCTATGAATCAATATTCATTGTATTAATAGTGATCGAACGTGCCGATTCCACTTTTTGCGTCACGTACGTGCCGATTCCACTTTTTACTCGATAACTTCTACCGCCGATTAACTCGAACAGTATATAAACCCCAGATTCATCCCTGGTGGTTGTCTTTGATCATCATACTGTCAACATCTCCGCGAACGGACCCTTCAGTACGCGAGTTTTTGTCGGTAAAACCTTCGTTCTTTCCTAAAGTGATGCAAGTTATTGTTCGGTAACACTTAGCACATAGTTCTTTCCATGAGTGGTACAAGTTATTATCGTGGACAGTCGGAAACTTAGTTCCTTCCTTAACTGGTGTAAGTCCTTCGGTATTAACAGTTAGAACAGAGTTCTTCTCTTAACTGGCGCAAGTGATTCGAATAATAACACTTAGAACGGGTTCCCTTCAGTTCTCAAGTACTGTCGTATTTAGTCGTATTCCAGTAACAGTGTAACTTTTCGGAACGAACCAAAAGTGGATTCGACACTGCTACGTGACTTCGCATCCCTGACAAACCAACCCTCAAGTGGATACAGCACAGATACGTGACCACACATGCCTTGATCCTTTTCTTACCCTTCCAAATAGAAAGGTATTGTAAGTTGTTATTATACTTTTAAACATTATTCTCTTGTGCCTTAAATCTATAATTAATAAATATGTTATACAAGGAAATTCATGTCTAGTTTTCTATTTATTGAGCTAACACGAATCCCATAGATTGGATTAGTGACGACGATCTCATTTAAATAATAAATTGTCAGGCCTCACCATCCAGACCTAATCATCTAATTTCGCCTGTAGGTGATAGATTTTCTGTCACTCTTTTACCAAAGCCCCACCATAGCCCCACCATCAACTATGGCCATGTGGCCATAGACACGGAAAATTTTACAACTGGCCACATAAGAAAAAAAGAATCCGAAATACAAATTTTAATTCAATAAAATTTACGCAGTGACTCCACTCATTGGATTTATCCAATAAATCATTATAATTAAAACGAGAGCACTCGAGATAGGTTGAGCTCGGCAATGGTTGAGAATTATGCAACGAACAAAAGAACAGTCAAAATCAATCTGCCATTGCGGAGCTTGCTGAATAGTTAAAGAGGTTACCTGAGACATTATTCTGGTAACTTTCCCATACAATGAAATTGAAAAAAAGGGTATCCAAAAAATCCAGCATAGTTGAATTGAAATCTCTTAATCTCTTAATATCTTTACCTCTTACTTAAATTCTCTTCCCGTAGTCGGAAACGTGTTGCGTCGATGAAGCCAAGAACGAAAGTGCCTTGCCGCATGCCACGGCTAACGGCCCAAGGGGCGCTCACATTAAAGACGTGTACTCATACGCTTAGCTTCGTTCGGTAAATTATCGAAGTTATACCAAAATCCTAGAATTTTTGTCTAGGATGATACACGAGTGATACCCTAACTTCAAACTACATTCAATCCTTAAATATAATACGACTGAAGACATTTACAGTTTGTAATTGCAGCATTTTAGATTTCGAATTCGGATACTTGATTGCCGTAAGAACTGAGTTCGCTATTAACGGAGCCAAGCTGATTTGGACTAACCTTTACCGAGAAAAACATCTTACGTAGCTTGTCACGACGATCGGTAAATCAAGTATGACGGCCCATAAAACCAAATTTTCCGGGATTTAGTGTTGTAGAGTGTTGACGTAAAACTGTGACGTCACACACTCGCCTGGTCGGTACTCGCAACATATGAACAAAGTTCAAAAGAATAAATAACTGTAACCAAAAAGAAAAAATATTTTCTACCCGAGTGCTCTTTGAGTTCAGCTATGACCGTTGCTCTTGGTTTCGACTCATTATTATTCCCGGGTTAACGGTAAGTGACAGGGTTGCAAAATCTATCCTATCACTGTGTCTATCAGATCAATCTTTTCAGGATTAATAGCGAAAGATTTCTTGAAAGGGTTCTCGGCAAGTAATTGAATTCTTGGGACTAGCGGGTTTTTTCACCATGAGAAGTTGCGCAATATGAATTGGTTGGACAGCAGGGAACTGCGCAAGCTAAGCGGGGGTTCTTTAGCTTCCGATAGAAGGAGAGCCATAGGGGTAGATCTCATACAACCAAGGGCGCCCCGCAGAGCCTCGTGCTGCACCCTGTCCAAGGTCTTGAGCGCCGTATTACAGGCTCGGCTGAAGAGGGGAGTCTAACCAGTCCACGGTGAACAGTCAGCAGCGGATTCTGGTTAGTATTTCAGCTGACCCTTGCCAAAACCTTTAAAACAATAGCCGCACGCGATATGTTTAATATGTAGGGACCACGTCAGTGTCTTGTCCAGAATCACACCCAAATACTTGATCGATTCCTGACACTTAAACATGAAGCCCTCGTATATCAAAGCCATGTTCTCAAAATCAAGTCTAGCCCTGGAAAACACGTAAAATTAGCACTTTGGAATCGAAATGGTGTATCCCAGATCTCTTAACCAGGGAGAGATGTTATTCAGGGCACCCTCGAGTAAGGTAAGCGCCTCATCGGCACTACTATGGCGCATATAAAACAAAAGGTTCGCATACATGGCGGCCCGGACTCCCAACGGAAAAATGCTCTCTGGATCCCGGAGCTATAGGTTAAAGAGGATAGGAGAAAGTACTCCTCCATCTCGAACACCCACCCCACATTCCCTAGTAGTGCTACAGTCCAAAGAAAAGAAAAGCCTTCCCTTCGCTGCTGAAAATGAAATCACATTTATTAGCCTACCCGGGAACATATTTCTTATCTCGAATCCTTTAAGACTGAAAGCAATTGGAAATTACGGCAATTCCACAATTTCTGACATTTTTTGTGCACGGGCTCAATAGCCTCAACCTCTTTTCTGTCAGCCAAGGGGTATTCTCATAACTGAACGTTTTCAAAACATTTTATATCCATTTTTCAAAAAATTTCACTTTTTTCATTATTCCCAATGTTAATAACATTCTATCTATAATAGACTTATTTGTTAAGTATATGTAGATAGTACACCCCCACCCTAATACCTAGGATATATAAGCCGTTGCACGGACCTAAGGTTCAGTTTTTTCTGTTACCTTTACGAGACACTTTTGTGTCATAAACGAACGTGATTTCCTTCATAGGAAAGCACTACTTTTTAAAAAGTCAATTTTCTCATTTTATGCGTAACATTTTTTGTCGATCCTGCCAGGAACCACTTAAAAGTCGCGAATTAAATTTTACGGAGTTAAAATAAATTCTCATCGACTAGTGGAACTGGAAGTAAGGACTTGGAAACTACGGACACCAAGAAGCTTAAGGATTTTTACGAAAATCCGCAAACTACAGAGAACTCCGCAATCTCTACGGAAATTCCGTACAGAGAAAGTTAGTAGTATTTGCAAAATTAGTCGCTGAAAAAAGTAGGCGCTATTCAACGTAAGCAAATATTAAAGAAATCTCAAAAGGAAATTTGAAAGGGTAAACAATATACCACTGTAAAACCCTACGTGGCCCGCAATCAGGCAGAGGAGGTGCCTGCCTAACAACAGGGATCTAACAGCCAACGCCCAGCACCTACGCAATGGGTACTAGAGTTACGTCATCCCCGATAAAGAAGAAAGAAGCCCACGGTCATCGATAAACCTCATTTGGAAAAACACCAACTAAACTGTAAGTCTAAGCAACAAAACTAACTATGTATAAGATTGTTACAACGAAAAGCAGTACCTGAAGAGGATAAATCTTCTTTGTGGTCTGAGGAAAGCAACCAATATAAAACCATAGTTAGTTTTATATTGGGTGGAGTAAAGTTTCAGGTATTGGGTAAGGCATACTTCGTGGGTTCCGCAAGCGCTACCTTCCTTCAACAAAATAAACAAATTACTCTAAAATCTATAGTGTTGTTGTAGCACGACGCTATCAAATTTTTTTGTATTAAAAAGGACTAATGTATCCAAGGTACACATAAAATTGTTACGCAACACTACACCATCAGCGACACAATTAAGATAAGAATAGGAAACATATTCCACACTGGCTGACTTATACAGAGCGCAGCGCACGTACGCAAAGACCGAAACTGAACAGTCGCCATGCCTCGCGTACCGTCACCAGAACGAACCAATTTCTATCTATCCACTAATGACCTCTTAACGCAACTGCTGGTCAAAGTCGAAGCGATAGCGATAGGACAAGCCACTTTGAAACAGGAAAACGATAATCGGCTAGAAAAAAAATCTAAGTTAGCAAAGAAACTTGGATTCTCCGGTGAGGTGTTTACCGACCACTCCGAACGAACCGAGGACAAAGTGCCATTACCTGCAAGTAGAAAAGATGAGGGTCAATAAACCATGGAAGATCGGAAACAGCGCAACATGCAATTATTAGAATAAAATAGAAACATATACTGCCCGACACCGTCCGCGCCACGGCAGGAAGAAGAAGCTCTCAAAGCAAAGGATATCTTGGATACTATTACAATTCTAAATAGACAGGACGATATTGATGCTCTTTATAAAGAGCTTCAAGCGAGCAAAGTTACTCTGCTTCCAGCCGAATATACTTTTAGACTTCATTATGGCACAAAAAATTAAAGGTTCCGCCGAAAAGGCAATCCGCTTCATACCTATTGATTCCTTCGAAGACCTTTTCGATGCTTTAAGACAAAATATCAAACAGACTGGATCCACGCTAGCACTGAAGTCGAAACTTGAAAGTTGTAAACAGGAGCCCACGGAAACAGTGCCAAATTTCTCACTTCGGTTTAGGCAAATAACCAATGAATTCAATGTATTCAAGTCCTATAGAGAGGCGATTACCCATTAAAATTGAGGAAACCAAAAATATCAACAGATATCTGCTAAACTTAAGGAAGGAAATCAGTCTACAAATTAGATTGCTCAAGGTAGTCACTCTAGCCGAAGCCCAAAACATGGCAGTGGAGATTGAAATGTGGATAAAGGAATCACAACCAGTTAGACATCAGAGTTCCACGTCGCGTTCGACACCTTGATTCCTGCCACGGCCTCAAATGACTCGCTCACAAGCAAATACCAGACAAGGGCCTTACAGCCAAAACGTGCCATTATCAAATAGAGTAAACACGAAATGCTATAAATGTGGCAAATTAGGCCATATATCATCACAATGTAAAGAAAAGGCACAAAATTTTTACTCAGATCAAAACTCGAAACAACCGCCCAGCCAGTTAGGAATATTCAGGAAACAAACAAAATAACAGATTCTACAGAAATGACATCAGAAGAAGTCCTGGAACAGGTAATTTTTAAAGAACAAGGAGAATTTTAACCATATTCGGAAAGCTTCAATCCATACACGAAATGCGAGGAGGAAGAAAATATAGACTCCTCGTGGACAGCGGAGCAGCAAGAATTTGCTTAAGCAGGAAATACTTTTACCTGAGGATAAACCATTTAAATTCTACAAAAAATTTGTTATGGGCAACGATAAAAAAATTTCCAAAAAAGCAGTTTACCTAAACTACTTCAATAGAAAAAAATTCTTTAAAAAATATAAGCGATACGCGCTCACCGCTAGTTTTCTGATTATAGAAAACTTCAAACTTCCATTGCATCAGGGCAGAGAATTTATCAGTAGCGGAACATTACAAATAAGCACTATCCAAATGGAAGCTGAAGATCAGGAAATCTGGATAGAGAACAATGACGGAATACCCGACGGAATCTATAAAATTAAAAATAACCTGATAAAGTTACCAATTTATAATTATGATTAAAAACCTCTAAAAATCCCTAGGGAAATTAAATTCAGAAGAATCAACAAAATCACTTCACGAGATGTAAGGATAGATAGAAGAATAGAAAGAATAGAAGAATAGAAGAATTAATTGAACTATCAAAGATCCAACATATAAAGCCTCTAATAAAGGCAGATATTAAAGGAACTCATACTTAAGTATCAGAAAGTTTTTACACTTAACAAGGACCCGCTCCATTGTACAAACTTAACCAAGCATGAAATTGTCTTGAACTCTGGTAACATAATTAACATGTGATCTCACAAACTAACAAAAAAGCACAGAGAATTCTCACTTGAGGAAACTAATAAATTATTAGGAAAAGGAGTCATCAGAAAATCTCAGTCTTCTTTTAATTCCCTTTAATGGATCGTCCCCAAGAAAGGAAATAAACTGCGAATGGTGGTAGTTTTTCGCAACTGAATAAAGACACAGACCAAGGTGCCTATTCGCTTCCGGTTAATGATTATATTCTCGACGAACTCGGCAATGCAAAGTTCTTCTTAGCCTTTTATATGACTTCAGGCTTCAATCAGGTCCCAATGAAAGAGGAAAGTAAAAAATACACTGCATTCTCCACAAGCCAAGGACACTTTGAGTATGACCTAATGCCATTCGGTCTGAAAAACGCCCCAGCCACCTTCCAAAGGATGATGGACAGCAAATTTAGGGGATTAATTGGTATATGCTGTTTTGTCTACATCGACGATATTGTGATATTTGGAAACAGTATCGACGAAGACAATAGAAATCTGGAAAAAGTGCTTAAAAAAGTACAGGAACTCGGATTGCGGCTAGAACCAAATAAATGCGAATACCTCAAGCCAACACTTGAATATCTGAGATGTCTCATTAATAAGGATGGAATTAAACCTAATCCCGTGAAAATTGAAGCGATAAGAAATTTTAGGGGACTAAAATCTTTGGTCTAGCCGTATACTACCGGAAGTTTATTAAGAACTTCTCCAGCATAGCTCGACGATTAACCAAATTAACAAAAAAGAAACCACATTCGATTGGACACCAGAATGCAAAAAATCCTTTTTCGACCTAAGGCACGCCTTAATGTCTGCACCAGTTCTAAAATTCTCTAACTTCAAAGAACTTTGACCACCGATGCGTCAAACCAGGGTTTAGGAGCAGTATTATCTCAAAAAAGACACCCTTGTTTATTTATATCCAGAACCTTGAATAAGGATGAAAAGAATTACACTACTTCTGAAAAAGAATTGTTAGCTATAGTATGGGCCATGAAAAGATTACGACAATACCTATTAGGTAACAAATTTAAGATTCAAACCGATCATCGAGCGCTTATTTGGCTCCATAACGTAAAAGATCCTAGCTCGCGACTCCCGCGATGGCGATTGAGAATGGAGGAATATGACTACGAGATAGAATACTTTAAAGGCAAAGAAAACAAGGTTGCTGACTGTCTATCCCGATTATTCCCAATAAACACTAAAGACGTACTGTCTCAAGCCTTGGATGAAATCAACATTGAGGAGGAAATGAAAATGCTGGAAAACAAACTACCCGAGATAGAAATTTTCGACGTATTGGCAAACAAACCTACCATTACAAGCAAAAATCTCTTGAAAGGAGACCAAAAGATTACATTACCACCAAGAAGAACAAGAGAGCCCTCCGAATGTTCGTCCGAAACATCCTCGGAAGCAAACCTAGGTAACCCATCGTTAAATTATGGAAGGAAATCAACAAAGAGGATCTCCCACCATTCAATGAAGAAAAGTTGCTGAGAAAACTTGGATGGTATATCGACGAATTCCTGAACATAAGATTAATGATAATTAGATTAAACTTTAATGACCCATTGTTAATCCCCATCGAAAAAAAGGTAATACAGAAAATGTTAGAATTTCTATCCAATTACTACCCTGATATCCAAATATACACGTGTTTCAGCAGTAAAAGGGAATTGACAAAAAACGAAAGAGAAAGTATGCTAAAGGAAGCGCACAGCAATCATTTGGAGAAAAAAAATACCCTGGAAAAAGCAAAGAAACTAGGCATTTGACACAATACGGACAATGACGTAATAAATTACGTAAAGAAATGCCCCTTATGCCAACTCCAAAAAAGAACGAGGATAAGAAACCAAACCGAGGCCATCATTCCAGATATTCAATTATCACCAAACGACAAAATTGCCTTGGATATATTCGGACCTTTTTTAGAAACATCAAACGGCAACAAATATATATTGAGCCTGCATGACAGATTAACCTGGTATACAACAACTGGAACTGAATCACGGAACTGATCGATCACTATATTTATATATTTGGAGCCCACAGAACAATACTGAGTGATCAAGGCCAAAATTTCCTGGCAGAGTTAATGCAACAATTCGAACATGCCGTTAACACACAACACATAAAAAAACGACGGCTTTCCACCCTCAAACAAACAGGAATATAGAACGGATGCATTGAACTTTAAGAAATCTGATCAAGACATCAAAAGCAGAAAATCAAAGAGAGTGGGACGAAAACCTGAAGTTTTTAAATTTCGTAATTAACACCAGGACCAACTAAACGACCGGTTACTCTCCATTTGAACCCATTTTTGGAATGCAAAGCAAAACACGAAGCGTTAGTGAGCAAGGCTAGGGAGAGAATTCAACTAGAAATGGAAAAAAGCAAGAAGCAAAGCGACGAGGAAATTACAAGGAAACACCCGCTGTATAAAACAGAGGATGTAGTTAAAATTCTTGATAATGTTAAACAAAACAAACTGGAACCCGCTTGGAAAGGACCGTTTGAAGTTATCGATTTTTGGATAACAATAACCTAAGTATCTGAAATAAAGACAAAATAATAAGAATTCACATAGACCAATGTATGCCCTATTTTACAGATAATGAGGCCAGCACCAGCCGTACTCTTGATGTTGATTTGACAGCCATTCTAATAGACAAAAGTAACGAAGGCATCGACACCGCTATCAACTCGATCAACGACGGAAAACACGAAATAGTTCATCCATGTTGGAATGATATTAATATATCTAATTCATGTCCACTCTAAATGGAACTATTTGATAGCTCGTATATATAGCTTTTAAATTTGGTGTATACTGCTTAATGTATTACTTCGCCAAAGTAGTTCCTTCTTCCCTCATCCTCACTTGCGATAGCGTCGCTTTCACGTTTGCATCGTCGATGGTTTATATTAAGGGTTTTTTAATTATTTATATATTTTTTCTACTGCTATGTATGTGAAATATACATTTTCTTGAATAAACGAATATGAAAAACTATCAGGTTATGGGCCCAGCACGCTTCCACTGCGCCACTCTGCTTTTGTAGTTTGACTAAGTCGTTGATGTTGAGGTGACCATACCTTTCGTGCCATTTGATGAGTGCGTCCTCGTTACTCATAGCTATTCTCGCATG
>JBAGKK010028959.1:0-11067 GCA_037177015.1 Euceroptres primus
TCTTAATAATTATAAACAGACTCCTAGAAAGAATAGAGATGTCGAGAAAGGGCTTTATTATTATTTTATTTAACTTTATTATTTTATTTAACTTTATTATTATTAATGGAACTGGAAACAAAATAAACTTACAAATAAACCCAGAAGACACATGGACTGCTTCCGTTGATTGCATTAGCCAAAAGACTTGCGGTCAAATTAATCGAGCTATCATGGCTCATCGACTGGAAATCAATATCGATGCTAATATTATTATTTCCTATAATAAATTCCAGAAAATTTTAACAAAGTTTCCTATTGAGAGACCAAACAGATTGATTAAATGTAATTGATCAGTATTTAAAATCCTGAATACTGACCAATAACAGATAATCAATAAGTATAAACCAACTATCAGGGAAGATTGTCGAAGATAATCAGCCGCCTTGACAGCATTATTATTAAATAATCATCCATTCACGGAGAATTATAATTCAACCCTACCGAAAATTCTCAAACCCAATACAAATTTTAATTATCGATTCTGGAAAAGCATGAAATAATAATATGCTGAGTCCATCAAATTCCGAAAGATGCTTACTTTCGTTTGCAGTTGTCAAGCGCAGTATAAGAAGACCTTATTAGCGTGGGAAATGCAATTCGGCAGTTCGCAACAGCGCTGGCCAGCATAGGTGTAATGCATCCGCGGAAGGGAGTCCTCCCCACCTAATTAGACTTATGATCCTAGTTGTCTTCGTAGGTGCAACAACTAGTCTCAGCGCATAACCCGTCCACACGTTTTAGGAGAAACTTTTCTCCCTGAAAAATCGGTATTGCCCGTCGCAATCTGTCTCAGCAGTTTTTTGCTACATTCTTCGGTTTTTTGTTGGTCGATTTCTCGACTTTAAGCAATAAAATTAAAAACAAGAAGACCCTTTCCACCTCATAGGGGAAGCCTAAATTTTATGTGAATTATAGAATACTAATCCCTCAGATTTTAATAATTTCCATTAGTCCGCGGATTGTATTCGAAATTTAAACTAAATGGAAATTCAAATCTTAATTTAAGGAGTCTGTGGTAATTTATAAGAAATTTTCGAATTTATGCATTAACCTACACACAACACACATACTCTCCATTTAATTTGTGCACCCTTATAATTTCTTTGACGTAAAATAAATAATAGTATTTTGGAACACAGCCTACTATATACTTAAATAAATCCTCATCCAATCCCAAAAATCAAACAGAAAAGGTCTAAATTAATAGATCAGAATCCAACCTACTACCAACTCCGTGATGAGTTTGTAAACTAATTGTTATTAGAGTAAATAAAATAATTATTTATTTAATTATTTCTTTCGTTCGTGACACTACTATTTAAATATTGTTTAAAACGATTTATATGTTTACTGGATGCTGATCATCATTTTCACAATGACATTCGCAATGGAATTGATGATTTTCGCAAACATTGAGATTTGTATCTAATGACATCTTAAATATTTGGAGAAAAAAATAGAGATCCTGCTAGTTCACCAAGCAGTGATTTAGAAAAAGAAACGTTTCCTAAACCAACCAAGAGTTGAAAATCTCTATGTAGAAGAAAATAGTAGTGAAGAAGGCGATAATTCTGAAATTGATAATATTAATATTACTAGGTTTGACCCATCTGCTCGTGTAAAGACGCCGCAAGAACCGGAGGCTCGGCTTCGTTCGTCTCCACCTCGCCTCTAGTTTATGCTGCGGCTTCACATTTGCAGTGATAAAACCGCCAGTTTGGTCTCTTGTATCGAAATATACTATTAAAGTGTACGGGAATAATGCTTTTTCTTTCTTCTATTTATCTTGCACCAATGTTTCTTCCATATTGAGTTAGAACAACTCCTGGTGTACACAGAATGGTCACTGGAAATTTTGTTTTTTGTTTCTTTAAAAAATTGTATAAAAAGTTTATTTTTAAAAAAAATTTATCTTTTTTTACCAGGTGTCCTCTATTGTACCAAGGAAACCTACGCTTTTGGAATCCATAAGTAGATAGCACTATCAGTTGATACTAGGAAATTTATAAACTATGGGCTCATCCGATGACTGTGACTTGTATTTAGTGTAATTTTTTTACAATAAATCAATAGAAATTGTAATAGTAATGTTGTTAAAGACAATTTTCTACAGTGTTAGAAATGGAACTCAAAACAATAATTTATGGAACGTATGGAGAAAATCACGGTTTAGTAGTACATCATGACGAAAGTTAAAATAAGGAAGATAAAACCGTACAGAACGAAATATATAGCAGTGTTTCATTCCTGATACAAAGACAATGTGTTTAAATACGTTTAAATTACGTAATGCAGAATACACGTTGAAAGATAAGAAAATTATATTACTGTATAAATGTACTAAATGAGAAAACAGAAAAACGATTTGACAGTTATACGTGGATTTATAATTTATTAAGTCTGACGAGTTTTTGATGCACTACTATTTAAATATTGTTTAAAACGATTAATATGTTTACTGGTTGCTGAATGCTGATCATCATTTTCACAATGATATTCGTAATGGAATTGATGATTTTCGCAAACATTAAGATTTGTATCTAATGACATCTCAAATATTTGGAGAAGAAAATAAAGATCCTGCTAATTCACCAAGCAGTGATTTAGAAAAAAAACGTTTCCTAAACCAACCAACAGTTGAAAATCTCTATGTAAAAGAAAATAGTAGTCAAGAAGGCGATAATTCTGACATTGATAATATTCATATTACTAGGTTTGATCCATCTGCATTAGAAGATACCGATAGTCAAAGTGTTTTAAAGTACGCAAGATACGAAAATTTTAAAACAAGCGCACATTTGTCATCGGAAAAAGAAACGCCTCATGTAACACCTGGGCCAGGTCCAGACATTTCTAGAAGAAATTATTTTCAAATTTCGAGACATGAATTGACTACTCCAGTTCTTGCAGAGGCAATATCTGGAGCTATTAACTCAAATGATTTAGACAACGTTACATCAGCAAATCAATGTATCGAAGTTTTTCAAGAAGTAAGTTCAATTCGAAAGATAAATGAATCGTCTCAAAATGAAAATATACGTATTACTGTTTCACAAATTACATTGGATAAACAGCAGGAACAAATCGTTGAATGTTCAAAAGATAAAGTTAAATTCAGGAGATTTACGCGTGAGAATCAGGAAGAAAAATCACAATACGAATGTCGACAGCCAAATGAAAATTTACCTGTAAATAAAGATGAACACACTGTTCAGTCAATATTTCATAAATGTTCACCACAGTCCTTCAGAACGCCAGAATGGGAAAAAATAGAAACTCAGTCAAATGCGAATAGTAAATTACAAGAACAAAAAAAAATTAAATTATATGCTGAGCTTTACAAAGAATCTAAAGACATCAGGCTTCGATCGCCTTTAGTTGCAACAGTTGGTGCTTCTGCAGATTCTGGCACCTGTGATTGCGGGGGTACAGAGATTCAGTCCGATGCGTTAGATAGCTCCCAGCCCATATATTTAGAAAAGTTAAATAATGGCGGTAAAACAGGTAGTGTTAAAAATAACAAGCAAATAGTTAAGCCATTTACGAAAGAAAGTCTCAGGAGGCTCGAAAGTCGAACAGTTCAATTGGTTCGAGATTACGGATTTCAGCCTAGGAGAAAAACTTCCGTAGAGGATGGGTCAGTGCTTCCCAACAAGTTTGAACCCTTTCCAGCTAATTTGTATGGAAGACCACTTGAAGAAATTGACAACTTTATATACGATGAGGTAAGTCTACTCTCCAACTTAAGAACTTTGCAAATGACATTTGCTGTGGGGACTATTTTCTAGTATACGTGCACGGAAAAAAACATATAAATAAAAAAATTAACCTATACTTGGTTTTTCCGTTGGACAGCAGAAGTTAAACAAATACAATTAAAACTATATAATGTACTATGTATTATGATTATATGGTCTAGTGAGTGTAAAAAAATAAAAATTTTTATTTTTTTTGTTTTCACCCACTGATTTTAGTGCATTTGGTGAAAAATGAATAGTCAAGTTTTTCCAGACTTTTAAAAAAGTCATACATCATTTTCCTGGAACTTTGACGTTTCTGACTCCACAATATTCATAAGTCTGTCCTAAAAAGGGCCTGTTATACTGGATGATAGTTAGACATGTAAGGAAGAAACTCGAATAAATTCCTAAAATTTCAGTCATGGAAATACCTTGTTGGTTGAAAATTAGGAATTGGCACATTTTTGAATTTACCGAAGTTTCGAGATTGAAGACTTTCTCAAAATTCGTATTTTCGAACATCCAAGCAAAAAAATACTAAAAGTTTTTTAAAAATTAGCTTTAATTAAGTACTACAAATGAAAGCATAATTTTAGTCACACCTTCGATCTTAGTAGATATAATACCGACCTAAGTGGTTTCCTTAAACTAATATGACTAAAAAAAAACATGGGGTACGGACGTAAATATTATAAGTTTTTATTTTTTATTTTATTTTGATAAACAGAATGAAGTAGAATTCGAAAAATAGAAATATTCTATATTATAGTTACACAAAAACTAATCTATCAAAATACCTAGAATAATATTAATCTCTCTATATTATAAAATGACATCGCTGCCGCGGCTGTTTCAAGATTCCAGAGAAACGTTGTATATTCACATAACCTATAGTCAGTTCGATAAACATACAAAGCGTGTATATACCGTCTCGTGCTCTGTAGGATTCGACACTGATCATTGCTCGCCCCACTCTAAGCTACTCGTTTCACCTGGAGGGATCGAGGAAGAGCAGCGTGACGGTTGGGACGCACGATTCAGAACTGTATAGAAAATTAAAAAGAGAAAAACACACGCATACATAAAAAGCACTCAGCTCAAACATTCCGCTAAAATTTGTGAAGCACTGCGAACAAATCTATCGATAAAATAAAAAGATTAAAAAAAGAGCGGCCCGCCCGCTTTGGTACAAAATTAAGTTGAGATGGAATCATTTTGTTGAGATGACGATACATTTTGCGACGATTGAAAAGGTAAGACGCAAAGTTTAACAATCGGTCGAGTAAGTGTGCCGGAAGCAGTACGTAGAGTAACCGAACGAACGTAGCGGTCTGACCCTGGGTAAACTTGAAGAACGCGGCCCAGGGCCCAGTTCGTTGGAGGTAGAGTCTAAAGCTGGACAGTCACAAGGTTTCCGACCTTGACTGGAGGCGCAGTCTTCTGCCATTTTGACCATCTCTGCAGCTCGTATAGATATTCGGAATCGCGTGAATCGGAGCGCCGACAAGCAAGTGACCTGTAGTGAACGGCACCAAATCACTGGGGTCATCCTTTGAGAATGAAGTGGACCTGAATTTAGACACGCCTCCACTTGAGTAAGAAAGGTCGTCATTTCCTTTAACGTCAGAGTAGTATCTCCTACTACTCGTCGAAGATGATGTTTAACAGAGCGAACGACGGCCTCCCAAGGACCACTAATGTGAGGTGCAGCAGGTGGATTAAATATCCACTTAGTGCCATTCTCGGCAAGATAGCGAGCGATGATGGTAGAGATGACTGAGACTTCATCAAACAGAGCACGAAGTTGCTTTTCCGCGTCAACGAATTTCGTACTACAGTCGCTATATGAGTAAGTACTTATCCCGCTGCGAGCTGTAAAGCGTTTGTAAGTGGCTATGAAACATTCCGTTGTATAGTAGGATTACGCCTCTAAGTAGATCATGGTCCAATCCACTGATTGCAAACGGCCTTATGGGCTGAGTATCTGTATGAGCATGCAGAAATCTCATCAGCTGAGTACATGTGGTAGCACGATGTCGAGCTCAACTAACACATCGACTCAAAACACTCTTCACGGAAGCACAGTCCGTGAGGATCCAATAGCATCTTCTGAGGTAAGATAATATTAGCTGCGGTCCTCCGTGCAGCATAAATTAATAACCATTCCGTATGATCAACCAGGTGAGCACCGATTCTTTAGGAAGCATGTGAGGACATCGCTCGTCGAAGTCCATCCCCGCATGTTCCAAACGACCTTCAAGTCATGGCAAGCCCTTCCAGTTCAAGAACGGCAACAATCGTAGTAAAGGACTCCTTGCAGAGACTAGAAGCTGTTTGGTTAACATCTTGATCTCCTCGGCAAAGTATCTGCATTTTTCATGCTCAATCAGAAGATAACGGGCCTGTTTCAAAGAATCTAGCGTCAAAAGACAGCAGGGGAGATCCATTGGTTTGTTGCGTAAAGATTGAATGAATCTGAAGCAAAGAACGGTGATCCAAAGGAATCTCATGAGAATCGATTATCGTTCTTCAAAATCGTACGATGGGTAGAGAATGACCGCAGCGACTGAACTATTGTCCTCTCTTTCCGACGAATATTCGGATAAATCGAACCAGTAGTTTTCAACCGAGCAGTGAATGGCTGAAACAGCCACACGGGATCCTGCTACCAAAGCAGGTGGTTTTGTAAACGTGCTGAAAATGATCCTCGTGAGGCGCAATTGAACTGAATTATCCACTCTCGGAACAAGATACCAGATAGCCTCAGGCAACGAAGTCTGTATTTCTGAGACTACGTTAGCGACATAAGTAGCCCAGCGAAGTGGGTGACCCCAAATTCAGTTTAAACTATTTGGACTGTCTGGTAGTCAATGGTGACTCTAAAAGTCCAGACAGAATCCATCCTAGAGATGTTTTCTGGGCGGTAAGTGTACCCAAGAGTCCCTTTTGAACCCCTTCTTCAAAGGCGGAAGAGTATAACTCGGCACCTAGAATCTTTTCAATTAATCCACCTCGTTCAACAAGCGCATCAGCTAGACTCAACCCTTTTAAATGAGACCAGTCCTCGGCAGAGATCCCACTAGATGGTATATCGGAAGTGAGTTTGGACAGTACAATAGCACGTACAAAGAAACTAACAGTAGGATCCACACGTGAGACAACTCTCATTATTATCAGTCCTCTAGCTGTTTTAGCTTTTTGGTCTCCATCTCCTCATACTGTGACGATAGCCAGATGTTCTGAGTTTCTTCAATAATAATAATCCCTGGTCTTCGCTCTGAGTGACAAAACGCACGGCACGGTAAGGCCCGTAGAAACGCACTGACGCCCTTCTACACTTAGATTGCGCGCACTGACGAACTCCATTCACCTCGCGACGAGTCGACGAAAGACGTGGTACGACGGCACGGTACAAAAGTTCACCAATCTCCAACATGGCAACCGATCCGGGTTGACTGTTGCGTCATCGTTAGAGTTTCATAAAATGCAACGCCATGCCATGTTGGATTTTCACACTTCCAGATTAGGTCAGATAGCAGTTTCGTGGTTTAAAAATCATAACCCATACTCAGTTTGATAAAAATACAAAGTGCGTAAAAATAGGGGTACCGTCCCGTGCTCCATAGGATTCGACACTGGTCCTCGCTCGTTCCACTCCAAGCTACTTCGAGAGTTATGAGTTGGTTTATTACTTTGAAAATGGTAACGAGAATGAGAATATTACTGAGAATATAACAGGCGGATAAATTATTCCGGAATTTATGAATACGATTTAAAGTGAACATAATCTCAAATTTAAACTCCATGTTCGTTTAAATAGTGGAAAATTAAAATATTGATACTGCAAAATATCACTGCAAAGTATCACTGACGTACGTGGGATCGAACTTTTTTTCAATTATGTTCGTTTCAGTTATTTCAATTTCTAATTCGGACTATTATAATTACATAGCAATAAAATAATAAATCGCATTTTAAATTAAAATAACTGGAACGAACTTAATTAAAGGCACATGAGATCCCCTGCATGTCAGTGGTAACACTAAAAAATTTCCAAAATAAAATACTTCTCTGAACGAAAACCTTCTTGAAACCCATTCTGAACGAACACCTTCTTAAAGTCAATTTTGAATATTCTTTAAGCAAATTCTGAACGATCACTTTGTTCCAACCAGGCGTCGATATTATGAACTTATACGATGTCTCATCCGATTTAAGATTATTTTTGGACTTTAAAGGTAATTGAATTCCTAAGAGATTTTCCGGAGCCAATTTTTAAATTTATTGTTGTTTATATTTATTTTTTAATGTAAAGTTGAGAAAAGTTGTTCTTCAAGAAAACATTCTTTTCTTTGTGTCAACGGTTTGCATACATTGGAAGTCAGCATAAATCAATTCAGTAATACACACAGAACACACATAATTTATAATTATGTGTGACTTATTTTTTATAAACAAATTAAGTTAACGAATAGGCCACTTTGGTGTTTGACGGTAGAAAAAATTTATTTTTTTCTAGAAGTGCAAAAATTTGACAGAAGTTTGACCATAAGATGCAAAATTGAGGTAAAAGTTAATAATTTTTATTCTAATATACAATTTTTATTAAAAATTATTCAATTTCTTAATTTTTAACAATTAAATTTGTACCATTTAACTAATTTGTTTAATGTAATATTTATAATAATGCGTGGTTGTTAAAATTTATTCGGGTTCAACGTTTATTAATATTATAAATAAATGAGATAAACAAAGACGATATTTGAGATTTTTAACATAGAAAAAATTTCTTTTTTCAATGTTTTTTTATAATGCTTTAAGAAATATGTCACATTATAACTCATTAAAATTAATTAACAAATACTATTCTTTTAAACAAATTAAATTAACAAAAGCCAGTATCTGTAACGAACGAACAATATTAATTCGAAACCGTTGGAACTTGTTTTTATTTATGCGATCGACTACCCTTTCCTTGTCAGTGCGCTATCACCTGCCAAATTACTTTTATTTTGAATTGCTTTTGAATGCAAATTTAGATTTCTGCAAAAGATAAAAAGGGTTGAACTCAATGAGAAGAACAGATATTAGGCTCAAAGACCCTAAATCAATGGAGTTTTCATTGCACTGATAAAGTGCATGAGAGGAACAAAAATAACGTTCTACAAAATTTCTACGATACAAAATAATGCCTGTTGTCTGTGAGTTTGGGAAAAAGAAAATAAATGTTGGAACGATACAATTTTCGTTTTCGACTTACCCTACGTTGAACCTTAGAGAATCTTCCTATAGTACCACTTAAGAGGAGCGGAGTGAGAGAGAGAGAGAGAGAGAGAGAGAGAAGGAGCTTCCGATCGTCCACTCTTCCGGGGTGGGCGAGGAGTTCTTTAAACGGTCGTAGTTTACAGGAAACAACTCGAGCCTTTCTGTCACCTTTACACTAGATTTATTGGACGATGGTAGGCGTGATCTGTTGACACCACAGCCAACGGGATTGCTCAGCCTTGATTTAGAATTTCAGAGTGGAAACTGGGTTCCAAATTATCTTGCTGATAAAGTAACCTTTGATGCAAGGCGAACCAGGAATCAAGGCGGTTAATTTATCCACTAATCACTCCTAACACAATACCGTTCACTGATGAAACTTAACTGCAAGCTTCAAATCTTTAGCAAAGACACGTTCCGAAACTAGGCCGCGCAATAGAGATTAGGCTTCTGCTAGAGTTCCGTACTCGTTCAGAAGTCCCGCTAAACTGCGAATTTGGATTTTGGTTCTTTTACAAGGCGCCACCCGAGTTGCCTCAAATTTCGCGCCCGGAAACCGTAATTTCGCTAACTGGCTATATCACTTAGCGAATGTTTGAAATCGTTCTCATTCATTTGTTGTGTTTCTGACGGACGACGCTTTTGACTCTTTTGAAGAGTCTGTCATTTCCCAAATAAATGCTTAATTTTTTTTGAAACAACGTTGATTACTTTGCACTGGTAAGCCTGCTTTGGTCCACAAACTTTTCACTTCGTTCAACACTAAAAGAGCACTCTCTGGTACATTGAGTTTCAAATGACGATGATTATAAAGGAAAACCCGAAGCAATTGTAAATTCGATGGTAATCTACTGCCGGTAATCTGCCGATACATAGAATAAATTATATAAATATTTTCATGCAATCCGCATTCAATATCTACCCGCGCAGCCATAGCTGACGATCCAAAATATTTGCAGTGAAACTGAGGAAGGAAAACTGACTCAAAATCTTCGTAGATTGTGAAAATCCTTTAGAAAGCAAGGCAGTGCTTCCTGAACTTACTATCTGTTCATTAAAGCCTGATCCTTCTACAAATGTTGGAATATATACGTGAAAAAAATCACCAATAAATGAGACTAACTGCATTGAAAAGGTATTTTTATTTCAAACAAGCCACGATACGCCAAATATTTATAAATATATGAATTGCTGAAGGTAAAAAAACGTGGCCCAGGAGACCAATTTCTCATAGGTCAACTTTGAACTGCCGTAAATTTGAGACAAATTAGTAAAAAGTTATCCAAGAAATTAGCTGAACACCGTCATTCTTTCTTTAAAAGCAGGCATCAAGAAATTTTCAAAATGAAAATAATTTGTATTCAAAATGGTGATTATACAAACAATGCGATCTGCGCTTCTTAATATGCTAAAAAGTCGTATTTTGACGAATTTCTTGATTTCGTCTAGCTTCTCAAGTCCTAGAAGTTTCGTCTGGTTCCTAACGCATTGATTTTGCGCTATGGCACCTGCAGGGATAAGTTTCTGCTCCTGGTTGGTCGTTTTTCTGTCAGAATTCTGACCGGTTTTGTGTCTTTCTGAGGAACTTGTGGTCTCTTACAGACATCTTTATAAATTTCGCATTGCCTCCCAAGTAATGTGTTTGAGTTAACGAGACTTGGCAGGCTGAGTGTGTATGTGATAGCAGTTATCGATCGCTCTATTCGCAAAGATGAGTGGGGATCTAAATGTTCTAAAGCTTTTAAACTCCAGCAAGGCCGACACGGAAGAAACCAAAAAGGGCGTTAAACTCCTCAAAACAGACACTGTTCAATTGAAATCCGATTTTGATGCTCTTCAAATTGAATTCAGTACCTCTAAATCACAACTTGAAAAGCTGAAAGAAAGTCATCAGGCATTAGAGGAAAAATGTATTTCACTCATGTTTTGACTGAAACTAAAAATTAATGGACTGTATTTTTACTTCATTCTTCTCTGACACATAATTGCTAAACTGGGTTAAACACATAAAGGAATTCAC
>JBAGKK010028969.1:0-29647 GCA_037177015.1 Euceroptres primus
ATTTTATAAGCCTGAAGAGGTCAGCAAACCAGGCTGACGAAACGTCGCTCGAATACTTGTGAATTTTTATTCAATATAATCCCAGGGATCTACTAAAGAAATTCCTTGAAACTAAATACTGAGGGTGATACATATTTCCACATTTTCAAACTTTTCATTTCTGAGGTTTTTAAATTTGGATTTTTCTTCAAAAACGCCTGGAGATACGAAATTTTGAAAAAGAAGAAAAGTATTTGACTCGATAAGTAGAACTCAGCAAAACCTTTACTTTGTCGAAATTTTCGAATTTTCAAATTTTTCATTTTTTAGGTTTTCATTTGTTTTTTTTTTTTTTTTGAAAACGGTTGGAGATACGAAATTTTGAAAAAGGAAAAAAAATGTTTGCTTCGACGAGCACAACTCAGCACAACTTTTGCTTTGTCGAAATTTTCGAAGTTTCAAATTTTTCATTTTCTAGGTTTCAAATTTGTTTTTGTTTTCGAAAACGGTTGGAGATTCTAAATTTTGAAAAAGGAAAAAAAAGTGTTTGCTTCGACGAGCACAACCTAGCACAACTTTTGCTTTGTCGAAATTTTCGAGTTTTCAAATTTTTCTTTTTCTAGGTTTCCAAATATGATTTTTTTTCGAAAACGGTTGGAGATACGAAATTTTGGAAAAGGAAAAAATCTTTGCTTCGATGGGCACAACTCAGCACAGCTTTTGCTTTGTCGAAATTTGAAAATTTTGGAATTCTTCTTTTACCTTTTGAGTTTTTTTCTTCAAAAATGTTACGTTTCTCAAATTTTGGTTTGCAGCACAAATTTATATATTCTTAAAGCTACCTATCACAATACTTGGAATTAAAGTAAAAAATTATTGCGGTTCTGGGGGAAAAAACTTTTTTTTAAATCGTAATTTTTAATTTTTGGAAAAATCGTTTTCGGCACAAATCAGCACAAGTCTAGTACAATTATGTAGCACAACATTCATTTTTTCGAAATTTTAACATTGCGGTTTTAACTTCCGGGACATAAAGCTCTGCCTTTATTCTGCAAATAACATTTTTTTCCATATATTTTATAGATTTTATAGATCGGTATTGCATTGTTTAATGATAGAATTTTCTGTCATATGATGTAATAAGGCATAAAAAATAATGTTTTCGATGAACTATAACGGCATTAGAATAAATTCTCGAGGACATCTTTTTATTGCTATAAATCCTGCCTGCTACCAAATCGTTTATCTACGTGTCACGTAGAGACTTGAACCGTTTTTCACGGCAGTCACTTTCACGGTGCAGCTGAGCACGTGATATATGTGCACAGAATAATTTTATTTTTCAGGCAAATTATTTCTTAAGTGCAAGCTCTTAAGTCTCATTTCACTGATAAGCATAAACTACTAGTTAAATATAATCATAATTACGTAAAAATTGAAATAAATAACGTAAAAAAACTAAATAGTTCTCATTCATTTTCGCTTTGAGGAATTCTTTTGATTTTTATTTTTTATCAGTATATTTGGACAACTGAACAGCCTGTAGAAAATTTTACACCTGAATGAAGCCATTTACCAGTTGCTAATAAAAGTGACAAGAATTTTCCTGTATATGATTTTTTAGTTTCTTTCCTACATTTAGGCTTTAAGAATTTGAAAACAATACGACCGAATCCATTTCAAATCATGCAGACCTATTCAGAATTGGTTTGCCAACGAAATATGTTTTTCTAAGTGAAAAATAAGGGGATACTTATTTTTTTAAATTAACATAGCGACATATTTATATTTGTTACGAATATTTTTAAATTTTAAAAGAAAAATTAGTTTCTTTCTAAATTTTACTTTAAAAACATTAAGGTTTTTCTTGTTCCAATTTGTCACATTTTTCTCACTCTTTTGAAATCCATGAAGAAAATTAAAAAATAATAAAAAATAATTAAGCTATTTCGATTTTTGAAAAAAAATGAAAAAAAATCTTCTTGAAAACCCCAACTTTTTTTCCCCTGAAATTTTGAGGAATAATAGGTACTAATATAGTATACCTACCATAAATTTTAAAACTGGATTGTATTTATATTTCAAGAAACAAAAAATTCTATTTTTTCTTATTGTTCTCTCATTTATTGTATTCTAGAAACAAAATAATTTTTTTTCTCTTCAAATACAAATAGGTACAATCCAGTTTTAAAATTTACAGTGGGTAGACTATATTACCACCCAACATGCCTGAAAATTCCAGCGAAAAAGAAGATAGCTGTTTGAAGAAAAGTTCATGTTTTATTTTTCTAAAAAATCAAAATAACTTTGCCAGTTCTCATTCTTTCTTTGGTTTTCTGATCGGTTTCGAAAGACTGCAAAAAACTTGATAAACTGAAACAAGGAAAAGATTAAAATCTCAAAAATTGCCAAAATGGCAAGGGTTTGAAGCAAAAATATGAAATAATTCTTTCTCCCGAAAAACGAAAAAATACCAAATGGGAAATTTATGATAGATAGACTATATTCCTATTATTCCTACTATATTCCTACTATTTACCTATTATTCCTCAAAATTTCAGGGGAAAAAGAGGGTTTTTTTGAGAAAAATTTTTGTTTCATTTTTTCGAAAAATCAAAATAACTTTACCATTTTTTATTATTTTTTAAATTTTCTTCAAAGATTTCGAAAGAGTGAGAAAAATTCAATAAATGAGAAAACCCTTAATACATATCTCCAAAATTGCAAAAATGGCAAGGTTTTGAAAGAAAAATTTGCAAAAAACTAATTTTTCCCTTAGAATTTATAAATATTCGTAAAAAATGTAAATATGTTGCTATGTGATTTTTAAAAAACACGTATCTCCTTGTTTTTTACGTACAAAAACATATTTCATTGGAAAGTCAATTCTGAATAGGTTACCCGTTTTTTTTATAAAAACCTTTATAAAAAATATTTATAAAAAACCTTTATAAAAAAATTATTTATAAAACAACTTTTATAAAAAATATTTATAAAAAAATATTTTTTACCTGTCTTCACACTTTTGCAAATACAACATTTGATTTACAAAGGAACTTGCAAAGGAACTTTTCATAATTATATGATTTTGTTTCAAAAAATTAAAAATTGTTTTATATATCTCCTGTGTGGATTGATGGACCCAAAATTGGTGGAAATTTTAAAAAACTCAAATAAAGTTTTTTGTTAGACAGCCAAGTCTAAGATATTGAAATAATTTTTTTTCTGAGTTTTCAATGTACAGCCCTGGCATTAAAATTCCCGCAGAATATTAAATCTGTAATGATATCATTAACGGTTGCCGGTACTTGACGGAATCGATTGATTGGATAAGCGATCAGTTTACCATTCGGTACATGACTTTGCTACTGCCTTGTGGTCATATGATTACGAAATCGGGAATTCTCGTCATAGTATTGAAACTCATTAATATATGTAACTCGTTTGACTTATGATTCATTTTGTGGATTTTTCTAACTCGATGACTCAAAATTTATTTACCACTTGCAAGAAAGTTTTCAGGATTATCCTTAATTAAGCTCAGAAAGTCAAAAAAATTTATTATTATTATTTGATGCAATTGTTAAACTGTTTTCATCTCGAATTGTGTTTGTAACTGTTTTCCTCTTTTAATAACGTCTCAACTTCCATTATTTATTAGGATTAAAACTAATTCCACTAACAATTGCAATAAATCAGTATTATTTTCATCTGTCATCGAGCAGTTTTTTTATAGTATTTCTTAACAGTTTACAGATTTCTTATTGTGAAGAGAAACTCGTTAAGAGGAATATTAATTTAGGAATCTGAAAACTTTAAAGTCACTCTGCTAATAGATCGGATTTGGTTTCGGTCGTACATATTGGAATGAAAATAGATATTTTTGCGGTCGCCATAAATGCTAATATCAGTGATTTAATATCACTTTTGTTTTTCTGAATTTGTTTATAATATCCAATTATAGAAACGTACACGTGTGTCTTTTCTATTTATTACCATAACGAGAATGTCAACTATGGGATCAAAAAATATAATTTTAATTTATTATAAACCACCTAATAATTTATTAACCGTCTTCTTTGACAATAATTATGCTTTTAGAATTGATGAACGAAAAGCAAGGCAACTTATTTTTTCCATCTATTATTTTTTAACTAAATCTGGTTTATTTGTAACTCCTGACTCATAGTTCAATACGCGCGTGCAATCTCAGACTATTGCAAAAAAAATTCCTCGCAAGTACCAAGAGGAATCAGATGATTCCATATTGCACAAACCCAGAGGAATCAACAAGGTTAAAGATGTCTGTTGCATGAATGCTTCTTCTGGGCACTTAAGGCCACGATCCTTCTTTTAATTAACATCAGACGATTTTGATCGTAACTTGTTAAGTACAGAGTAATTATGAGCACATACTTAAAATTTCTCTATAAATCATACATGTATAACTAATAATAAAACAACATTGCTTCTATGTAATGTTAACTTTAAAAGGCACCAAATCAAAAGTAAACTATAATCTTTAATGACTTTCAGTAGTACTTAATACCACTGAAAGTCATTAAAGATTATCTGCAGATTTATTTCAACCTTCAAAATAAAGGTACCTCTTAAATAAACAGTTATTTAAATAAATAATTCCACTATAAATGCTTTATTTATACATTTCTGATCGTATATTATTTTTATATACATATATTTTTATAAAGAAATATAAATTGCTTTATATTTATTATTAACATTTGTTAACTTTTATAGATTTTTACACAGTTTTACTAGGAAAGAAACACTAAGATTTTTTTCTCTTGACAGCATAACTACTTATTTGCTTAACAGTGTATGAGATTTGAACTAACTGCACGTGTCGCAACTCAGAGTGCTAAGAAGTGATTTCGCATTCTCTGGGATGCGTTCCATTTCCTTAATTTTTTTAATCGCTTTGCAAATACTGTGAATTCAGGAAGAGAGTTTTATTTGGAATTTCTGGAAAAGGAGGTAAGGAAATTTTAAGGTCGAAGTGAGTAAGTGTTATTTTTTCGGAATTATGTATGGCAGATTGGACCAAATTTCTGGAAGGCAGTGAAGCGTGTTAATTGCTCGACTAAACTGCTAATCGAGAAAGCGTTCTGACTTAAGTGTGGAAGACACTAAGCAATCTCTTTTGTCTTTGACCTCGTAAAAGGAGGAGTCCACGTGATGCGAAAATTCATCTCATCCACGGAATACATATCAGTACCGTTATCAAAGGAACACCTCGACCAGATTCTTTTTCTTGGTATTCATTAGAGACTCTGTAACTGCACTCAGATCGAAAGAGATGCTTTTAATTTTCTTCGTATTAGGATTCAGTGATGAGGAAATTGGTAATTTTAAGTATTTTTTTCTCATTTGCACTTCAAATATTTATACAGATAACTTTAATTATATTTATTAGTGTAAAAGAACATGCTCTTATGAAATAATCAACTTTAACTAATAAAACAATGAGAAGTTGTTCAAATGATAACCATTCTTACTAATTTCTAATTTGTAATGATTAATTCTCAATTTGTTTAGTAGAATGTTTTGCTACTTTCGTGTTTAAAAATCTTCTAGGATTATAAGTTTCACAAATTCTGTTAAAATTTTCCAAAAAATTCTGGACTTCACCAAAATCTTCTAGAATCCCCGAGAATCTTCTCAATTTTTTTTTATCCTTCGAAAATCTTCTCGACTCTTCCAAAATCCTACAAACTCTTTTAGAATCTTTTCTAAAATTCTCTAAAATCTTCAAAACTTTTCCAAAATTTTTTAAAACTCTAGAATGCTCGAGAATCTTGTCAATTCTTTTATAACCTTCTAAATTCCTTTAAAATCTTCAAAACTTTCCAAAATCTGTTAAAATACTAGAATTCTCGAGAATCTTCTCAATTCTTTTATAACCTTCCAAAATCTTCTAGACTCTCTTCCAGAATCCTTCAGACTCTTTCAAAGTCTCTTTTAAAATCATATAAAATCTGCAAAACTTTTCCAAAATCTGTTAAAATTCTCTTAAACATTTTACACTGGTTCAAAATCATCTAGGATCCTCAACAATCTTCTGAATAACCTTCTAAAATCCTCTAAATTCTTCAACATTTTTCCAAAATTGTTAAAATTCTAGATCCCTCAAGAATCATTTCAATTCTTCTGTAATCTTCTAAAATTATCTAGATTCTTCCAGAATCCTCTAAACTCTTTCAGAGGCTCTTCTAAAGTCCTCTAAAATATTCAAAACTTTTCCAAAATCTGTTAAAATTCTAAGATCCCCGAGAATCTTCTCAATTTCTTTTATATCCTTCTAAAATCTTCTAAACTCTTTCAAAATCTTACAGACTCTTTCAGAATCTTTTCTAAATTCATCTAAAAACTTCAAAACTTTTCCAAAATCTGTTCAAATTCTAGAATCCTCGAGTATCTTCTTAATTCTTCTATAACCTTCTAAAAACCTCTACAATCTTCAAAAGTTTTCCAACACCCGTGAAAATTATCCAAAAAATTTTAGACTTGTTCAAAATTTTCTAGAATCCTCAACGATATTTTCAATTCATCTATTTCCTTTCAAAATCTTCTAGACTTTTCCCTAACCTCTAGGCTCTTCCAACTCTTCTAAAATTCTCTACAGTTTTCGAAAGTTTTCCAAAATCTGCTATAATTCTAAAAAATATTATAGACTCCTTCAGAATCTCCTAGAATCCTCGAGAATCTTCTCAGTTCTTTTATAATCTTCTAAATTCCTCTAAAATCTTCAAAACTTTTAAAAATCTGTTAAAATACTAGAATTCTCGAGAATCTTCTCAATTCTTCTATAACCTTCAAAAATTTTCTAGACTCTCTTCCAGAATCCTCCAAACTTTTTCAGAGTCTCTTCTAAAATCATATAAAATCTGAAAAACTTTTCCAAAATCTGTTAAAATTCTCTTAAACATTTTACACTGGTTCAAAATCATCTAGGATCCTCAACAATCTTCTGAATATCCTTCTAAAATCCTCTAAAATCTTCAAAACTTTTCCAAGATATGTTAAAATTCTACAAAATATCTTAAACTGGTTCAAAATCTTTTAGAAACCTCCACAATCTTCTCAATTCCTCCATAACCTTCTAATATCCTCTAAAATCTTCAAAACTTTTCCAAAATCTGTTAAAATTCTACAAAATATTTTACTCCATCCAAACCTCCTATAGAATCTTCAAGAACCTACTCAATTCTTTTTTAATCTTCTAAAATTATCTAGTTACTTCCAGAATTCTCCAGACTCTTTCAGAGTCTCTTCTAAAATCTTCTAAAGTCTTCAAAACTTTCCCAAAACCTGTGAAAATTCTCCAAAAAATTTGAGACTTTTCAAAATTTTCTAGAATCTTCAAAAATGTTTTAAATTCTTCTACATCCTTCCAAAATCTTATAGACTTTTCACTGACCTCCAGACTCTTTCAAAGTCTTCCTAAATCCTCTAAAATCTTTAAAAGTTTTCCCGAATCTGTTGAAATTCTACAAAATATTGTAGACACCATCAGAACTTTCCATAATCCTCAAAAATCTTTTGGATTCTTCCACAACTTTCTAAAATCCTTTAGAAATCCAGAATCACCCAGAGTTTTCTCAAATTCTCCATAATCTAAGAAAATCCTGTAAAATCTCTTAGACTCTTTCAGAATATTTTAAGGTTTTGCATAAAACCTAGATTCCAGAATTATCTATAATTTTGAATACCATTTTATCCTCCTCGAAAGATCGCCTTAAATCCTCTTTCTTGTTGCAAAGAATGGAGGATATTCGCAATGATCTGGAGGAGTTACTTGTTGCTGAGTTACACGAAGTATCCAGGCGAAAAACTGGTTCTTTCAGTGGAGGATTTTTTCTAAAGTCTTGGTGTAGAGAGAAAGAGCAAAGGAGAAAAGAGGAAGGGAAGGAGAGAAGTATGGTTTATTTTTTACTTTCGTAACGACCTTGCCAGGCGGACAAGGATTCTTGCGTTTGTTGACCTCGTCGGCCATGTTTCTCTGGGATGTAGCTGTACACTGAGCACTGTGCAGTGTAAATTGTACAGCACCTTCTCCAGTCTTGTGGTCTATGTGTATCGTCTACCTGAGGAAAAATAAGCGCCCCACAGAGACAAGACAAGACAGGGTTGCCCTTCTTGGAAGTCATTCTACCTGATGCAGAAATTCAATCCTACTTACCTCGACTTGTTTACGAACCGATGATCTTGTCCGAGATTGGATACCCTTTAAATTTGAATATTATACTCTAAAAGGCGCCTCAATATTCACTTTGTGTGAATATTTGAGACACCGAGGGAGATAAGGTTTGTTAGTGGCTGAGAGGATGTAGTACAGAAGCATCATTGTGCATCCTCTTCGGCCAATGCAAGAAGAAGAAAAGAGTCAGTAGTAATGGCCAGTCTTGGTAGGACAAAGTAACGCTAGAGGAATTCTCAAGTGGAAGGAGTAAAATACTTAGCAACATGGGTTATGGACCTTTCGGTTCCTCCCTTTTAAGTTTTAAATACAGTTCTAAAAAAACTCGGAAAAAAATTGTTGCATTCATCATTTATTCGGTTAATCTGAATAATTTTTTTAAACAAGTTTCTTAATTGATCCAAATTTTAGTTTAAAAAAAATTGTTTGTACTAGTATAAGAAAGATGGGGAAAGAATAAGGTGGAGTGAGAGGTTGGTTTTGTTGACTCTTATCTTTTTTTTCTCCCTCCCTCTGTTTGCGTGATCATAATTCTGTCTGTACCGAGAAATGGATTTTATGAACTTTGCATTTGGTACTGACCAGTTTGTGTAAAGTATGGTCATTACACAAATTGGTTGTAAGAAGTGTGATTTCTTCTTATCTTAGTACAAATTCGTTTCATCTTTGTAATTTCTGAAACTAAGATATTCTTGTGAAGTTATCCTCTTTTTCAGTTTTTTCGAATTATAGATAATTTATTGAAATTGTGGTTGTTATTCAGAAATTATTCTATAGCGATTAAAGATTATTTTCGCGTAATTATAGGTGAATTGCTTTAAATATCGCGTCAGCTTAAATAGTCATGGATGCGTCTTGGTTGTCAATAAAGCTAAGAAGGAGAAAATAGAAGTCTGGTCGCTTGCAATCAGACAATCACTGAGTCGTTAACGATTTCACTGTCTATGGTGAAGCAAAAATGCACAACAACAATGAGACGCTGCCAAGTTTGGATAACAATACCCCTGCACTTTTAATTTAATATTTGCTACTTGTAAAAAATAATTGCCAATTTAGGAGGAGTACAATTTATTTTCAGGGATAATTTAATTATCTTTCATTTAATTGTTAACATTTTTATTTCTATGAAATTTATTGTGACTGCACTTAAAAACTTGGATTATTATATATAAATAGAAATATAGTCTTTGAATATTTTTATGCTTAAAATTGAATACTTAAAATTGTTACACCTTAAAATGTTTTGGATTGAATTTAGTAAAATTTATCATCATTTAAGCAATATTGGTCTAGATTGAATACCACGTTACCTGAATTTCAGAATTGAACTTTAAATTCAGACAAATTTTAATTAAAATCTAATCAATTTTGCTTAAATCCAAACAAATTTTACTGAATTTAATCCAAACCTAACGACTCTTATTGTTTTTTATTGTATAGTTCAAAAAATGCATTATTAATATAAATAATGTTTTATTTTTGCGCAAAGGTTAATTATAAATAAATGTTAAATAATTATAAAATATGGAAATAATTGGAAATTATTCCTTTGTCCAGTTTAGATCATAAACATACGTAGATGCTGATATTTAAATGCCATTGACTCCTGCCGCAATTTTTCTATAATTTATGCAAATATTTTCCAAGAACAATATCTGTGTCTCAATATTAATTTATCACCCTTTCAACTGTCTTGAATGTGGATTTAGAAACATGAGACGATTTTTTACTTTTAAATGAATAATACAAGATCTTTATAAAGAAAAGGAAACAGTTTTACTTTATTGCCTGACCAATACTTTTCATGACTACTGAAATTACACATGCTTTAAGAAAATAGACTTCAGTATATATATATATAATATATAAGGGTGATTAACAAAAAATTGACCATATTAGACCACGAAATTTCCGAAAAAAATAATTATTCCATGCCGCCTAAAATATGTTTTTTTAAAGACGACCAACCCAAGAGAGTATGAAAAAACGAAATAAAGAGATCAAGGAATACATTTTTTATAGTTATGAATTCTATACGAAAATAACTCTTATAACTATGTTTCTGCGTAATAAGCGTGGAGTCTTACTTGAGTTATGAATGTTTTTAAATAATGTTAATGCAGAGGAAGTTGATATACAACTTTAGGAATGGAAGTCATTTTCGGGGAGTTTGAGAGGAAAAAATGAAGTCGGACGTCCCTAACCTCAAAAGTCATTAAGTTTGCAATGTATGACATTCGACCTTGACAATATAAATATTTGAAGTATCTTTTAAAAATATTCCAAAAACAGGTAAAAATTATTTAAAAATATGGAGAACACCTGTGATTGCGCTATTAATTAATTATTGACTACACATCTTCAATATGTCCTCTCGTTTAATAATATTTTGAATTAATAGTTTGATAAATATGACATTTTGTAAAACATATTGTGCAAAAATAGTGATTATTATTGACTCCTATTTGGAAATACTGATGAGAAATCGATTTTCAACTGCATGAAAATCTTCGTTAGCCTAAAATTAACAAATTTACGTCGTATTTTGAATATTTTGAATCACGAACTTCGTGTTTTATCTTAAAATATAAAAATCATAAAACCTGACACAAAACTTGGGGACAGACTTTGGAGCGATTTTTCGTATCTTTAACTGTAAAATATTCAGCTTATCACTCCATAATCATATTTTTCAATTAATTTCAATCGATTCTCATAAGCCCAAATTATTAAAGAAAATATTTTTAATATTATTTGGCAATTTTCTATTTTAAATTTGTAGTTTGGGACATCGCGTAACCTGACATTTTTTAAACATTTTTATTTATAATTTCTAAACGAAGTCGTCTAAAATTTTGAAACTTTCCTAAATTGTGCCCTGATGTGAGTACTTTGCTCAGATATATTTAGAAAAAATTAATTAATCACAGGATATGTGAAAAATGATAGGGACTTAAAATGGTCAACTTTTTGACAATCACCCATAAAGATACCTCAAATGCGTTTAAATTTACTATTAGACTTATTAGACTTAATTGAAAATTGGTTTAATAAATTTATTATTATTATAAAATTGTGCATTTTGAAAACATTTTTTTCTAAATAATAATTCTAAGTTAGCAATGTTAAATCGGCACGTACGAAATACGTGTATGCCGTAGGAGGCTCGTATCTTGAAGGCACGAAAACATCACCAATTCATAAACCTTTCTCGGGAAAATGCAAACTCGACGCGTTATTCCCGCTGGATAGATGGACGTATGTATATTTAAAATTCTCCTCCGTGATACGGAGTCTGACTGTGGGCAGAGACGCAAGAAATGTAAAATGTAAATTATAACCGATACATTGGCAAAAGAATTTGATAGATGGGAGTGACATTTCATTTAAGTACCTTTTCATGTCGGAAAAGGAAAGAAGACTTTAAAAATGTGAATGATCCAAAAAATGTTTCAACAAGTATGAAATTAGATTTTTTCGATTTGGAGTGACATATATAAATTATGCAACAACTTAGAATATTGTTCAATTGGGAAAAAATTTTCTTGGCTATTATAACAAATTCTCTTGTATCGACATGTTGAAAACAGTTCAAAATGTACTCTACTGCCAGTAATTATGGGTACGTCTGTTTTTTCAGATTAATTTTGGTAATATTAAATTAATTTTTTTCCCTACAATCGAACGAAAACAACTCTAAGTTCAAGGCAATTCGTCAATTATATAAAAAGATATTGCTTAAAAACATCAAATTTGGATGTTTTTGTAAGATGCCAATAACTATGAAAATATTTAATATTTTTTAAACTTCTTGAGCTCCTTTTCAAGATAAATTACCGTAGAATTTCAATGAATTATTAAGGGCATGTGACACATAATGATGTCACGAATTACCAACCGATTTTTTATTTATATTCAGCGGGTTTATCAGGAGAGGAATACAAATATAATGCTGAAATTTGAGGAAATAATAAGGAATATATCAAGGAATCAATAACTGGTGCGTTTCAATTTTTATTTTCAAAAAAAAATTATGTAAAAAAATGGTTTTTTTCGAAATAAAAACTGAAACTTAGGTTCATTTGACGCATAATTTTATTAGCTTTCGTCCGATTATAGGGAAAAAATTTTTAACTTAATATTACAAAAATTATTGCACTCTAACACCTGTTGAAAAAAACAGGAGTACCGATAATAATTACTTGCGGTAGTGTAAGGTAAATGTCTCAGTAATTGTGACCGTAGTCTCAGTAATCGTTTTGCCGTAAATCTTATTTTTTAAGCATTTATACTTGATTGTTATTAATTCTGATAATAAATAATGCTAAAGCTCGTTATTTTTTGTTAGTAAATACTTTTTTAAAGATCTTTTATAATTATTTCTTTAGGTTATGTGCCAATTGCACGATTACTGGTACCAGTACGATTATTGGGACATCTACCTTACATGAATACAATATTATTGTTATTAAATACTTTTCTATCAATTTGATCCAGTAAATAAATTATTGAAATTCCAAGTTCAAGAAAAGAATTCAAGAATGGTAGAGTGTACAGAAAAAAGCGAAGGTTCGAATTTGCTTCACCTTTTTTTGCCTAACTTCACAGTTATTATTTAACCTCGGTTTTAGCGTAAAATTTCACCGGAATTACCTAAAAATTGAACTCATTCCGTTAAAATTTGTGTCAGAAAATTTTGTCGCTAATGTTGGTTCGAACCAATACCGGTCTTTTTTCGGTCATGACAGACATGCAAGAGAGAAAACGAGAAGCTGGGAGTTCAGTCACGAAGGATACTCTGCAATTCCGCATCCTTTATGATTTCATAACCGTTGAATTACGTAAATTTGCATTGTTCAAAAAGGGGTTACCATCACTCTACCAAGCCAGGTGAGTGTAAATAAATGTGTGCATATGTATACGTAGAAACTGAGCTTATCCGAACAGAAACTGTGGATATCAGCTCCTGGTATGGAATGATGTTTGAGCGCATTTGAATATCAGGAAATGAAGCCTTTGTCCCTGGGGTGACAGTGACGGTGGGGATGTCCGGGAAAAGGAAGGATCGGAGGCTAGTTGGAAAAAGAAAGAATCAGAATTCGAGAGAGAAAGAGAGAAACAGTGTGTGAAAATGAGAAAAGGAAAAGAAAGAGTCTCCGCTGAGCCATTTGAATAATACTTTGCATTTAAATGCTTTACCCGATAAAAGAAACCATCGAGCCACTTGAAATATCCTATTACTTGCCATTATCTATCCAAGCTCGGTATGCGAATCCTTCGGTCACCTGTGAATGAATCGAAACTTTCAAGAAAATCGGAAATCTTTCGCCAAGAGTTAAAATTCATTTAGAAAAAGAATTGATTGAAATTTGGTTTCAGGCAGTAAAAGTCATGATGTCATAACATAAGATACTGCATATTAATATGAATGGCAGAAGGATTTCAAATCAGTTTCCCATGAAATACAAAATTTTTTTAAATATTATTATATTAACAAAAATTTTTGTATTTCATAGGAAACTGATTTGAAATCCTTTTGCCATTCATATTAATATGCAGTACCTTATGTTATAAACATCGACGGTTTTGACCACCAACTTTATCCTATTTTCCAAATAACTTGAAGTTTTTTCAATTACTTGGATTTTTTTCAAAGTATTTTGAAATCTTTGATCGTAAATCTAGTATCGCCTATTTTGTACTTATTGATAATCTCTTTATAGAATTTCCGAGTCTTTCTCATTTAGCAATAGAATTATTTATATGATTTCCCTTCCTTTTTAACAAGATTTTACTATTATGTCAAAAATTGAAATTTTGCATAAACTTATCTAATATCTAGTTAACAAATGCGTGTTCTCTTTTTTTCAGGTGAGTCCAATTTGGATGCATTATAGTTCAGGATTTCCGTAAGTAGAAGAGAATATTTAATTTCGATTTTTGAGTGAAAAACACGATTATATCATGAACGTGTTGTTAGGATATTTTCTCAAGTAAGACCCAATTAATTGTCTTTCGTTTTTCATGTTGGGAGCTTTCCAATTTTACTACAAACTTGTGTCTGTATTTTCTCATGTACGTGGGTAAATTCACTGTAAAAAAAGTTCTATTTCCAGGCTAGATATCAGTATTAAAATAAATTAAAATACCCGAAATGAAATTCTATTTATTTATATGTTTATTATTTATTCTCTATTATTAGTTGCTTGTCAAGAAACATGGTATATTTTCTCATGCTCTTTTGTAATACGTTTTTATATTAAAATTTATAATGTTTAGTAAAATATTTGTCACACTCTGCACTCTCAGTTTGCACTGTGAATTTTAATTACCTTTAAAAATAGTAGAATAGCTTAAAGCACTTTCCAGTGAAGCATTTTTTATTTAGTAAAACCGTATTTACGTCGTAGCCAAGCTGAAAATGAGAGGTAACGCGTGCAAATGTACCAAGTAACTTTTAATCAAACTACTGGAAAGTGGCTTGATTTTTCCATCAGAGTCTCTGTTTAAGTTGACATAACTAATTGAAGGGAAGAACGGAAGCAGAACGTATGCGCCATTTCAAAAATTTTTCAGGAAAAATAAAAATGTTTCCGAAGATCGAGTTTTCAAAAAAACAAGGCATTGATTTCTAGTTTTTGAGTTGATGAATGGAAGCAAAAGAGGCGCATTTTTCGTCAACCGTTGGCTATAGTAAAAGTTGAATCTTCAATTAGAAATGAAAGGAACAAACAAAAATCATTTTCGAGAAATGTTGACAAGGAATATTTTATGAAAGTTTGTTTTTTAATTTGTAAACAATATTTCGAGGAATATTCAGGAGTAATTGGCTAATGGAATCTTCGCTTCGTCAACCCTATGTGGCAATTCGCTAATGTCAAATAACAATCCTTGTGACAATATGAATTCCAGATGTGAAATGGCATGCCAGTATGTCTACCAGTGAATAAAAGTCATAAATACTACTTCTTTTTGTACGCAGTCGTAATCGTGTGAAGCGACGCACGAATCACGAACACGCAATTAGGTAAATGGAACAGCCGAAAACGTAAATCGTTGCCGAATCGTGTTACTAGTTTATCTATTTTCGACGAGAAAGTAATCTGCATTTCTCTCCCAATCTGATTTACAGTTGGCATATTTTATGTTGGAATTGTTTACTTTATTCGGTACTATTTATAATTGCAATATTTCAGTACTCACTTTTTTAATGCTAATCAACAAACACTCGGAAAAATATTTCATTCAATGAAGTAAAGTTTAGATCAACGAAATTTGATGTTTTTCACAGATCTGGACCGCTGTATCATTCCTGATCATTTTAAGCTCAGCCACATTGAAAAATTCCAGAAATTGACAAATATAGTATAGTATAGTTTTGCCATTTTTAAGTGTTTAGAACGTTTCTTTATTTTAAAAAATCTGTACTTTAAAGAAGAAAAAATTACAAAACAGAAACTTCCAACGAATTTTCACTTTCATCACACATTAAATTTCAAAAAACTGTGATTATACCTCAAAGAAAGCAATCAATTGTGCTTTAAAGCTTTAGCACTTGCTTTTTAAAGATTCCTATAAAAAAATTTCCCTTGTAGCTACTGCAACGTCTCTGTAAATAAGAAATAATAATTTGAAATTTTATAAACTGTAAAAATAATCTGTAGACGATAGAACCATTATTTAACCTATTAAATAACCCATGAAATACAACAGCTGAATAAACGTTCCATAGTAAAACACGAGAACATAAAAAAATGCGTCTCAATGGCCGCGAGGCAAACGATAAATATAATTTATCGCACGTATGTTTAATGTTTTCCGAATAACAGATTTTTCAGCACCTGTCAGTAAAAAGCTTATTTAACGATTGACATAAAGCGCTGATGTATCCAGACTATTATTGAACTTAGAAAACCCAAAAACAATGAGATTAAAATTATACTATTTTCAGTTTTTTCTTTGCATAAAGTGGTTTGTTATCAATTAAAAGATTGCCTAATTAAAGACAATTCTATAATTGTTCAATTTTTTAAAAATCAAAGAATTTTACCCAGAACGGAATCATTAATCAAGTATTATTTTTATAAGTTTTTAGCATTAGATAAAAATATTTAAAATAGCTATTTTTTACAAAGAAATTTTTTTCAAATTCTTTCAAATATATAAAATTCTAACATATTGGTTTTTAAGACTTTTTTTTCTGAAACTTAGAAAATGTTTATCTTAACCGAAGACCAATCACCAAACGCCTTAAAAAATAAATTTTTACCTTATCAAGAAGACGTTTTTTAGTCATTCGTTAATGATGTGAATAAAAAATGCCACATACTGTTAAGGTCCATGTAAGATATTTTTTGTTTTTCCTGTAAATTCCCAGATGAGGATTTTATAGAAATTGGACTAAAATTCTTGTGAGGAATCTACATAAATTTGAGTAGAATTCTTGTAAGGATTCTGTATATAGAGTGCATTCTACATAAATTCTATAGAATTTTTCCACCTGGATTCAAGTGTATTCAATATAGAGGTGTGCAGTTTGTCAGTTTGAATTTTCAATGTAAATTTGTACCTTTTCGGCCACGTTTAGAACATTGGATTTTTCGAAATTGAGTTTCATTTAAGAAGAAATTGAAGCTTCTAAGCTCTCTTCGAATGCAAGATTTTTCGATAACGTATTATTCAGTTTGTTTTGAAATTAAATCCATCTGAAATGCAATTCAAATCTAAAAATTCAAATCATCGATTCGAATTGTCGCTTCGAATTTTTCAAATTCGAATTGTATTTCAGATGGACTTAATTTCAGAAAATGTGATGGAAGTTCTGAACTTTCAAAAGAACGAAATTTTTATTTAAATTTATTTTAAACTCAAATTTATTCTGAAACATTGGTTATTAATATAGACGCTAAAGCAATGGTAAAGAAGCTCATGATATTTCCCCTTATTTTGTAGATTGAACGATATTTCAAGATAAATTTGAGTTAAGAAAAAAGTTAAAACGTTTAAACATTTGAACGTTCAAAACTTCAGGTACATTTCAAAACCAACTAAATTATTTCGATTTCGAGAAATCTTACAGTCGAAGAGAGCTTAGAAACTTCGATTTCTTCTTGAATTAAACTCAATTTCGAAAAATTTAATTTTCTAAACGTGTTCGAAAATGTACCAATTTGTATTGCAAACTCGAACTGACGAACTGCACAGCTCTAGTATTCAAGTTAATAGATAATAGTTAATTTATATTAAATGAATTACTTATCTATTCAATGGAAATTAATATATTTTGAGTGAGTTACCAAAAATGTAGTTGACTTAATAAGGTATCAGGACACAGTAAATTATAAGGTATGAAAAAAATGCTGAAATGAGATGAAAAAAATCTTTCAATGCACAACTTCAAATAGGTTTGCGTTAACTGTCAGTTGAAATTGATTGAAAGTGAATTTTTTTAACAACCGAGGGATTAGAGCGCTGCGACTTTAATTAATCAAATCGGAGATCAGAATTGTACCTCAGTGTTTACTGTGGTAGAAATAAATATAAATATTAAAATGTAACGATTATCTGTAGTAAAGAAGAATTACGTGACGGATATATGAATTTTACACGTTGCTAAATGTCGTGTGACAAGACATGCGACTATGATCAAACAAAAAAATTTCAAAAATCTTTTAGAAATATATGTATATGCAGAACAGATAATAATATTTAAAGATATATGAAAAATCATTATTTTCACGATTTATTTAATTTTGACTTCAGTGCTTCAAAACATTCTCTCATTTTATAGTATCATAAATTAATATGGAGAGTTTCCGGATATTTTATAAAAAATATAACGCTAAAATAGTGATCATTATTAACTGTTATTTGGAATCAACGTTGAATAATCGACTTTTAACTGTACAATTTTAACTGTACAAATCTTCATTAGTATAAAATTAACAATTTTAGCCTGAATTATGAATAGTTTGAATAATTATTTTCGAGTTTTATCCTGAAATAGGAATACAGCGTGACCAAACAAAAAATTTGCGGGACAGACTTTGAAGTGATTTTTAACATCCTCAACTCTAAAATGTTGAACTCTACTCTTGATTTTTATCTTTTCCAGCTTAAATTAGTTATATCTGTGAATCTCAAATATTTAAAAAATAGTGTTTACATTATTTAGCAATTTTTAATTTGTAGCTTTGGACAGGTACGTGACAAGATATTTTGCGTACTTTTTTATTTATAATTTATAAACGATGTCGTCTAAAATTTGGAAACATTACTAAATTGTGCTTTGATATAAAGAACTTTACTCAGATAATTTTTGAAAAAATTTATTATTCAAAGGAAATGTGGAAAATGACTGGGACTTGAAATGGTCAACTTTTTGGCAATCACCCAACTGTTCTTCTTAATTATTTAGTTCAACTTTTTCTCAGCAATTTTTATATAGATCATATTAAGTCTTATAAATATATTTTCTAAAATTTTCTAAACGCAAAGCATAGGGTCTTTCCTTTTCAATGTACATAGTCAGGAATTACCTATGTTATAAGATGATGGTTTTTTAAGGTTCCTATATTTTGTTAGTCGTTTTTCAAACTTTTTAAATTTTTGAAATAAATTTTGTATTGCAAGAAATATGTATACTAACTCTGAGATATAAGACTCGCTTTGGCATGCATTTTTTAATCTTTAGCACAAATATCTTCAAATGTTTCTTTGATATTAACCTAAAAACTGTATAAAAACTGTTGTGTTTTTTTTTGGTAATATCGTACAAACTATAGAAAATAAATTGTTTAATTTTTGAGCTAATGAATTCAAAGGTTTATACCGAAGCCAGCCTGAAGCGTCAGAATTAGTCTGTATTTATTGCAATACAGTAATAGATTATAAGCTTAAAAATAATTTGAAAATGCATTTGGAAAAAAAATGAAGCCGTACAGCAGAACAAAAAACCGAAATTTGACGATAATGATATTGAGCCTAATAAACGTAATCTACAATCTCCAGATCAATTAGAGTTTAATACGGATTTGTGAGAAATGATTTTGGGGGCAAATATTCCTGTAAAGAAAATAAATAATCCTCTTGTGAAAAAATTCCTGCACAAGTACACTGGCAAAGAAGTACCGGATAAATCAACGCTTAGGAAAAATTAAATACCTACGATTTACAAGAAAACCTTAGAGGGAGCGCGGAATAAAATTGGCAATAATGACATCTGGACATCCATTGATGAAACTACTGACTCACGTGGACTAAAGGTTGGAAATGTAATTGTTGGAGTTTTGGATGAAAATAAATCCCAAACTAGTTATTTCCTAAATTGTGAAGAACTTCCTGCTACGAATAGTGAATCTATAGTTGACCTTTTCCGTGTCTCAATTACTGTAGCCCGAAGAGGATTTTTATGAAAGAGTTTTGCTATTTGTAAGCACCGGAAAAATTTTAAAAACCTTTTTTCCAAAACTATTACACGTCACATGCATCGCACATGCATTTCACCGAGTAGCTGAAGCAATTCGCTTTTTCTACACCATAAGAGTCGATAAATACATTGTTAATGTCAAAAAAGTATTTTTAAAATCTCCTTCTCGAGCTACTGTCTTCCACGAAGTATGTCCACAATTTAGCATTACCACCAGAACCCATAATTATTCGTTGGGGTACATGGATATCTGCAGCTGTTTATCATGCAGAAAATTTCACCGATGTAAAGTCAGTGATTTTATGTTTAAATCCCTCTGATGCTAAATCCATTAAAACTACTCAATCGCTTTTAGAAGATGAATGTACACATCAGAATTAATGTACATAAAAAATAATTTCGGATTTCAGGTAAATTACATGACGAAATTAGAAAATTCCGGAATGCCTCTACAAGAAAGCTTGCTCTTGATCGAAAAAGCTCAAAATAGGTTATCTTTGCAAAATGGATCTGCTTCAAAAATTGCAAAGAAGAAAATGGACAGAATAGTTAAGAAGAATCACGACTTGTATGTAATAAAACAGATTTCTCAAAGCACCAATGGCATACGACATGAAAAGTTACCCTACACAGCAGAGACGACAAAGAAATTCAAATTTGCGCCCATCATCTCCGTCGAAGTAGAATGCAGTTTTTCAAAGTTCAATCATTTCTTCAGAAACCAACAACCATTTACCTTCGCCAATTGAGGAATGTCTTTCATTATGGCAGCTAACATTTCACAGTTGCATAATCCAGAGTGATTTTCATGGTACAAGGTATTGAGCTCTTTGTACTGTTTTTTAAATTAAAATTTTCGTACTCTAGACAGTGTGAAGTTGGTTTTGTGAATTCAAATTTTTCTGCTCGCTTATGCTCGCCCCTTCCCTACCACTTCGGGTAGTGGTTAATCTTTCGCAGGCGATTCCTAGCAAATTTCATACCCAGTCTAGTCCGCTCTCTATAAATATGCCATTGGACGTATCAAATCCATATTTCATTAATTCAATGACATAATTTTTTTCAGTGTATGAAAAATGACAACTTAAATTTTGCCAGTAAACCATTCTGTTGACATTATTTGGGACTAACGGAAGCAATGTGCAAGTTTGTGATCAAATGCAGCCGTTAAAGGTATTTTGAGTCACAAAGAAGGTAGAAAGAATGTGCAACGTATTGAATAGACAGTCGTTGACTCCATCGGTAGCAGATGGCTCCTCCATTGACGTACAAAGAGACACCCCGTGCTCGAGATTTTCTTCACTTTCTTCCTCTCGTTCTTCTCTGCCTTTCTTTCTTTCATTCTTTCTTTTTCTTCTCTCTTTGTTTTTCCAATGAGAATATTTCGTCCTGATAGCATCCTTAAATTTGAGAGCCGAAGGAAGAGATCACCCAATCCGATCGGGGGGCTGAATTGAACAACGTATTTCTTAACGCAATCGCGAAGAGGTCGTTACATAGTCACGTTGCTCGGCTCGTAGAAGAGTTGAACGGCTTTTCTGCCAAAGGGAGAGACCATTTGCAGGATGCACCATCCTCGAGAGAGATTCAAAATTCAGTATACCACGAATCGATAGAGAGAGGAGGCGCATGTGCGAAAATAAAGTTTTGAGTTACCTTTTCCGCGCATGCAAAAACAACTTTGTTAGAGTTACGGGCGACCTGGTAAATACGAGTACATCATCCTACGTCACGAACACTGCTTAAATTAGCATCCAACTTCACTTCACATTGTAAAGAGACCTTCTCTGACCTATCATACTCTGTTAATCAATAATTATATTAGTCTTTGAGTAAGTATTTTCCACAAGATCCTTTTGCACCCTTAATAAACAGGCGAGAATCTCATTGCTATGAAATTAAATAAGAATTAAAAGGTAAAATATTTCATAACTATAACTGTAATTTAGGTACAGTTTTTTGCACTAAATTAAAGTTTTAAAAATTCCCATTCCATTTCTATTTCTTTTTTTCAAAATTGCTTCAACAGTTAGAACGGAAAAATCCAAAAATACTTTTCATTCTTTATGGAATTCAAGTAACTTATAGAGACTATATTCAAAATTCTTGAATCAAAATTTTATTCTTAATCGCCTTCAAATAAAGTAACATTAATAATGTAATATTAAATGGCAATAAGACTTTTTATTTCTATATTACCTGAAAATTAAGTAATTTGCCTTCGAAATAAATATTTTGAAAATATGCAAATCATTACGTGTACAATTACACTTTAGTGTAACGTAAATTTTTGGAGACTAAAAATACGTAAGTATTCTGTTAAATTTAACCTAAAGTGTACAAGTATACTTTTACGTACAAGATACATAACTTTTAGGTTAAATTTAACCTAAATTGTACAAGTACACTGTAGTGTAACGTAAATTTTTGGAAACTACAGTTACGTAACTATTATGTAACTTTTAGGTTAAATTAACCTAAAAGTTACATAATTATGTAGATAGTTTCCAAAAATTTACGTTACACTAAAGTGTAATTGTACGCGTAATAATTTGTATATTTCCAAAATATTTATTTCGAAGTCAAATTACTTAGTTTTCGGTAACATAGAAATAAAAAGTCTTATTGCCATTTAATATTACATTACTAATGTTACATTACTTGTAAAAGGTTATATTTACCATATATAACTGCTACTTGTAATATTTCAAAAAGTAATTACGTAAGTAAGTTTTTTTCTGGTAATCAGTTTACATATTTTCTTTTCAAGATTTTATCCAGTCTGTTATATTATCAAACTGAGAGACATATGTACTCTGAGAAAAAAGTACATTTGAATCAAAGAATATTTCTTTAATTTAAATAAATGGTTGTGCTGAATACGGCCAAAGATATATTTCTTCAGATCAAAGAAATATGTTGGTTCTATCAAAAATAAATTACTTGATTCAAAATCACTTGATTCACAATTACTTGACTCAAATACGTTTTGGTCAATTCAATGAATCGAACTCTCGAATCAAATAAATATTTCTTTAAATATGAAAACGGAATTTGAAAAAAACTGGCTTATTCCCTCCCGATGGATCGGTACTTAATCGGTACTGCGAAACAATACAAGACTGAATGATTTCGGACCAAAAGCGGTGCTGAGATTTGGAACAACTGTATTAGGGTGAACGACCTTTCGTTTCAATGAAGGATCGGGGCGTCATAAAACCCTAAGGGGCCTAAGGGTCGTCATTAATCCCATCTACATTTCCCAAATTATTTATATTATTTATTCACATCAACATTATACTTATTTTTTACGTCTTCACTTCTTTATATTTCTTACTTATTATTTATGCAGTAGATCCCTTTGATGGAAATTCTAAAAATGATGACCGTTTTTAGCTACCTCTTACCGTTTACGAAATACTGGATACTTATTCTAATTTTGAACTTTTTAAACAAATTTTAGATGCCTGTAATCGTGAAAATCCATAGGATCTGAATTTTCAACCATCAATTTGCTAAATACAAAACTGCAAAAATTTTCTTATATAAATTTTAATCCTCTTCACCTAGCCATTGCTTTATTGCAGAGTTTGTGGAAAGGGTCCTCGCCTAAGGCTTGGTCGAGGCTACCCGTGTAGAAATTTCCCCATCTTTCACTATTTAACGTTCGGTTTTAATGTGAGCCTCAATAGAATTTCTAGTCTAGAAAAAACTAACAGGAGCACTAGTAGGGCTCTAGTAGGCAACTACTAATCTAGAAAAAATTACAGGGGCCCTATTAGGCTCTAGTGAGCAATGCCTTGCCTCACTGGGGAATGGAAAATCTATCTGTTTCTGATGAAGCTCCGACAAGAGAATCCCTTCTTGTGCTATATATATATATATATATATATTTGTCAGGGCCGAAGGAAAAAATAATTTTGTGTTGTAGAATTCACCGGTGATACAGCGATGCGGGAGGTTTCGTAAAACTCGAAATATTTTGAAAAATTTTTATCACTATTTTGAATTTAGAAAATTCCACTTTGGTTTCTTTGCAATCAACAACCAGAAAAACTTTAAAGTTCAAAGTTTCATAAAAAGCAGACTATTTTTGATCACCATATTGTATCCGCCATTTTGAATTTTAGAAATTTGGCTTTGGATTTGTAATCAACGACCCGGGAAACCTCTCATTTCAAAGTTTCAAAAAAATCAGATATCATTTACAATTTTTGATCGTCACATTGCATCCGCCATTTTGAATTTTAGAAATTTGACTTTGAATTTGTAATCAGCAATCCGAAAAATCACTAGGTACCAAGATTCATAAAAATTCGATGATTTTTTAAATGTTCAGTAATATTTTTGAGCTCTAGCTTATATCAAATAAATTTGGCTTGATCTCCATAGGTAGTTTAGACGAACGGTTAGTATTATCGACTGCGATGCGTTAAATTTAAAATAGGTACATAGGCTCGAATCTCCGAAGAGTTAGGTATTTTATTTGTTACTTAAGGATTAAAATTCGACGTATTTATCATATTGCCGCGAATAGATAGTCTAGTGAGGCTCAGATCAAAAGGAGCGTTATGAAACTGATGGGGTCCCTACTAATTTTCCACACTAGAGCCCAAAGAGAAATATGGAAAACTTGTTGGAGCTCCACTAGAACCCTTTAGAAATTTCTACACGGGTAAGGCTGTCATAAACCAGTGACCAGGTACAGAGGATTAAAATTTTTAAAAAAATTTGCAGTTTTGTAATTAGCAAATTGATAGTTAAAAATTCACAATCTACGTATTTTCACGATTACAAATATATAAAATTTTCCTTAAAATGTTAAAAACTTAAATATTTAAATTATTTTCAACTTTCGGTACTGAGTCGATACTATATCCAGCACCGTTTAAGTCCCGTTTGAGCACCGTTCTACCGACAGGATTAAATTCAAAGAAATGTTAGTCGAGTTAATTCTCTTATATTTAGAAGCAAACAAATCGGTTCTTTGTATTAAATAAATGTCGAAAAAGAAATGATTTCTTGGAATCAAAGTATGAGTTTCTTGCCTTTAAAAAATATTTAGTGAACTTGAATAAACAACTATTTGATACAAATAAATGGAATCAATTAAATGCATTTCCTTGGATCTAATAATTTTTTTTTCTCATTAGAGAATTATGCACGAATAAGGATATCACCCACATCTTAAGTGAAAAAGGAGTACTTTGTCAGACACCACCGTAGAAACTCTCTAAATCTGAATTAGTAGTTTTCTACTAATGAAATAGTTCTGAATCGTTTACCTACTGCTTTAACAAGCATTTCTACTAATTTTTAGTAGAAAACTATTAATTTACAGTAGAAAAGTATTATAATTCACTTAGTACGGCTTTCTTGATGAATTAGTAAGCCTTATTAAATGAATTAGTTTTCTACTATGAATTAGTAGTTTTCTACTAAAAATTAGTACTTTCCTACGAAACTTAGTACCTTTCTACTAAAAATGAGTATAAATGCTTACTAAAGCAACTGGTAAAAGATTCGGCACTATTTCATGAGTAGAAAACTACTAATTCAGATTTAGAGAGAATAGTGTGACTTTTGAATAGAGAACATCACATATTTTTGAACAATTCTTTCCCTTTTTCTCTGCTTTTTCTAATATTTTAGATTAGGCATGACACCTCTCTTATCATCTTCAGTAGACACTTTCTTAGTTTTACTCACTTACCAGTGACGGAAGTAACTATCAGGAAGCACGTGTTTGAGCTTCTCCGTCGGATAGTACATACTTTCTGGTGGTGAGTTATGCCACGGTAGTTCGCTCCAAGTGACGTAACAGTTTTATGAATACATCGTAAGATGAATGAGGAATGCACCTAAATTCTCGTCGCTTCTCATTCTCATTAATTCACGTCATACCAGTTTAATGAATATGTCACAGCGACAAACGAGGAGTGCAACTAAATTCTCGTTAGACTATGTTACATGCTGGAAAATCATTGTCCGACTACACGACAGTTACTATTTCTTCTCCCCTTCTTTCTCTCTTCATTTCTCAATTTGATATAAAAAAATTCCTGATATTAGTTTTTAAACATGAATATATTATCTTGCTCCTTTTGAGTGTAACTCCTCAATTTCATTTTCTTCATTTCTTCAATCTTCATTTCAAATTCAATTACAATCAAATTGATTGCGTGATAGTTATGTACAATGACTTCCATAAATTTCTCTAATCAAGCTGTTTATATTAAATTCAATACCAAAACTTGTTCCGAAGTTCGCATGTAACATGCACCAATTCATTGCTAGAATTCGACTTGTTTGAATTCCTAACACAAGATACGTAACAAGTTTACGTAAATTCAATGCATACACTGGTTAGTGAGGGGAGATTAACAGAAGGTGGAAACTCAAGTAATTTATAGTCATCTGCAAGCGCAAGTACCTTTGGCGGATCTATTTGAATTAAATTATGAAGGAGTGCATTGAGATGAATTAAATTCAAACTTTCTATTAGCAGCACTGTTAGAAATTCGTATTGTTATTTGAATAGCACTATTTTAACTTAATATACAGGTTACAAGCACAATATTGAGGGAAAGACGATTTAGGAGATGATATTCTGCAAAGAGACAAGGATCCAGAGAAGGTGGAAGAGGAGAAGGGAATGGGAGAGCATGCCTCTGCCTCTGCACAAACTGACTGGTGGATGGGCTAGAGTGTTTGTCCGAAATATGAGGGGGTGTTTAGGGACCACCCGGTATTCCCACTCCAATTGGAGTAATGGAGTCTGAAACATTCCTCTCACACTCTCGTCCACGACTTCCACGTAGTTTGCTTCGGCCTCTGCGCAGTCTTGCTACAAGCTCTCAACATAAATACAGGATCGGGTCAGTCAGGGCAAAACCAATGGAAAAAGGGGGTACTACGAACTGAGGAGGTAGTTCGAAGTCAGTCGAGCAGTTCATCATTATCCGGTAGCTCTCTGGTACCAACGGAAAGTTCACCTTCGTTACCAACGTCACGTACGCCAAAACACAATTCCGCTACTTGATCGGATGTAGGAAGACGTGCAGCCTTTGAATCGCTAGTCGAACGCTATCGATTGCATCCTAGATGGGGTTGGTTACCTGAGCTGAGAAAAAAGTAAATACTAATTAGTACTAATGGCCGTTCCTGATTGAACTTGGCGAGATTCTCCAATCGTAAGAGTCTAACGTGTCTCGAGCTCGTTCTGTAATGTAATTAACCCGTGGGGATCCTGGGGTTCGCAATGCCTTAATTGAAACCTCTTATGCATGATAGTAGTGGTCTGGTCGCAGACCTTATAACACGTCCTTTCATTTCATTGCTCACTTCTTCGTTTCGTTTCGAAATCAAATAATGAATCATTAAAAAAGTTGAAACAACCAGTTCAACAATTAGAACTAACGAATATACATTTGAAATGAGTAAACTTTTAACGTAGAGTGAGTCTATTTTATTTCGCCTGAGTCGGTTGGGACCTATTTTTTTTTAATTTTGATACTTAAATGTACCTGAAGTTTTGAACGTTCAGATGAACGAAATTTTTATGTATTTGATTTCATTTTGAACTCAAATTTGTTCTAAAATATTGGTTTATTAGCAAAGGAACTAAAGTAATGACAATAAAGCTCATGATGCTTATTTTTATTTGTAATTCAAAAAATGTTTCAAGATAATTTAATTTAATTTATAAGATATTTTACTTAAATAAACTAAAAAATACAAAAAGAAAAGGTCTACATTTTTACCGTTTTATCATCAACACGCTCGGATAAAATGGTCAGTCTCAAAGAATTAGCTTAAACATGCTTATTTTTCTGTTAATTTCAGCAATAAGGTTGTTAAATGTCACATATTTTGTTTATCATTGTAGCATTTTTATTATATAAATTCCACAAAATATTGTAAAATATGAGTTGAAATAGAGTATGGTTATATTGAGGTTAAAAGTACAATAAATTATTATTTATAAACAAATTATTGTTGTCAAAATAAGAAATCAAGAAAATAGTTTCAAAACATGAAGTTTTGTTTTCATTAAATAATTTAAAAATTACAATTTTCTTGAAAAGGGTTACATACCCTTAAAGAAGTTTGTTTACGGTAAAGCAGAATGATAAGTTTTAACAGTACCGACGCACGAATTGAGAGGTTATATTACAGCATTACACTGAATTAAAAAGGTTGTCCAATAAATATATAAATATGACGTAGCATTTGGGATATTTCTACCGGGAGTAGATAGATGGCGCAAAATCCCTTTCGACTGACTGTTTTACACACTCGAGATTATGACCATTTTATCCGAGTTGCTATTTTATTATGTTCATTTTATTTTCAATTAATTGAGTCACAATTATAAATTATTACAAAGCTTAAACGAAAGTTTAGAGAACGAACTATAATATACCAATAACAATGGCAACATTAACATACGGTAAAGCATTCAATAACACAATTCAATTTTGAAGTGTAACATTTCATCATAAAGTAGGTGAATTCTACAATCACATTGTATTATGTCAATTTAAATATTTATTGTTTAAAATCAATTGTTATCGGTGTGTATTTTATTTCACAATATTTTCGTACAAAACACTGGCGTTTATTTATTTTAACCAGTGATTATTAAAGATTCACCGTTTTAGCGAAGTGGCCGTTTTAGATACAATTTTCCGACTATCCGTCCATAAAATATAGAGTCCAAATTTTTTTTACAGAATATCTCATCCGGCAAAAATCTAAAAAATTTCAGACAAAAAACATCTAAAAGAGTAAGATTTTCTCTATACTATGAATGTTTGATAAAAATTTTCAGTGAATTAGGAAGATTTTTATGATCAGAAAAAGGTGAAAAAGTACCCAAATTTCAGGGTCTTTTGAGAATGGTCATCTTCGAGACGTCACTGCTTTAAAAAAACGAATGTGAAAAATATATGAAATTTTTTTTCTGCGACCTTTATGTGTTTAAAAGTGAAAACCAAAGTTAGAAATTTGCATTTGTTAACATTAAAATTTAAAAAGCTTAGGAAGACGTCATTTCCGAAACTAACCAACTTACTGAGTTCATTCTTGAAGTAAACTATACATTATTTATTAACAAGAGCAGTATATGCAATATCAACTAGAAAAAAGCGGTGCTTCAATGATTAAAAAACTATTTTCTGTTGGCTTAAATACAAAGGACAATTCAATTGTGGAAAGATAAATATTCTTTCCACAATTGAACTGTCCTTTTTATTTTAACCAACAGAAAATAATTTTTTAAACATTAAAACACCGCTTTTTCTAGTTGATATTGCATACATTGCTCTTTTTAATAAATAATGTATAATTTGTTTCAAGAATGAACTCCGTAAGTTGGTTGGTTTCGGAGATGACGTCTTCCTAAACTTCTTAAATTTTAATGTTAACAAATGCAAATTTCTGACTTTGGTTTTTACTTAGTAAGTATAATAATTAGAAAGGTTTTGGAATTTATTTAATGTACGCATTTATTTAATCGTTTCAATTTTTCTCTAAAAATTTGATATTGAAAGTGCAAGGATTCAGAAAAATTGCACATTTATGTGCATTAAAACCGAGAAAAGATCAAAATCCATTATCAAATCTAATGTATTCACCAGGATTTCAATTTATATTTTATCTAAGCAAAAGTAATTAAAGTTTATTGTAAAATAACAGAAAAATATTGTATTTTTGCAGCAGGTAAAAAGTCACCATTTTTTAACATTTCCAAAGACAATATTTAAGTTGAAAAAACTATTTTTTAAATTAAAACTTACCTTCTAGGATTCATTTTCATACATTTTATCCAACATTTAAGCTTCCTTACACATTATGACTCTCAAATACGCTAATTTTTACCAGTGGCGGATTTACATAAGGGCACTTTGGGCACGTGCACGGGGGCCCCCACAAATTAGGGGCCCCCACAAATTAAATAACCCATTATTTTTTCTTTTGCACCTTCTCGAAAAATCAAAGAATGTGATCTTCATATTGAT
>JBAGKK010028970.1:0-11067 GCA_037177015.1 Euceroptres primus
TTCAGCTGAATATTTCACCAAATTATTTTGCATTTATAGAAATAATTGGAAAATATCGAAAAATGACCCTTAATTTCATTCGGATCCCTGCTTCTAAGTTATCATATTTGTGATTACCATAAATGTGATTCCTTCTTAAATATTACGTATATCCAGCGGTATGCAATTATAATCGTTTGTTCGAATTTCGAATAATTATTCAGACACTTTTTGGCAAACACCGATCAAACAAACTAGTGAAACTGTTGTTAGGGCATTGATGAAACGATTATAGCGTCAGAGCAAATTATAAAATTATTTGGAAAGAGCTCTTAGGAAGTGCCGTTTTCAAAACTAGACAGATGTTCTGGTCGGGAAAAAAGAAGATGAACTTGACAAACTATACAAGAGTACTAATCAGTAACTTGATAATACTGCCGTCCTGATTTAAAAAGTGGGTGACTACATTTGAAGTCGAACTGAAAAATTAAACAAAACTCGTTTTTACATGGTCTGTCCAATGTATGCTATTTTTTTATATGGAAACAACTGTTTTAGACCAATTCGGACCTGCTCTTTTCAGTAGAGCAAAAAAATTGCAAATTTTGATTGCTTATTTACGAAACTGTAGATACGCCGCTCTCTCAAACGTGAAATCTCCAAAAAAAAAAAACCCGTTCAAAAGCCGTATCTACGCAGATACAGTATTTAAACAGAACGGAGGTGCTGAGAATGCCGAGTTTCCTTGGGAAGAACGGGGGTATCTACAAATTTTTACTTCAATGAATTAATGAAAGCGAATATAGAATACGACTTTCACGTATCATTTTAAAATTAATTATGATTAAATCTCTAATCAATCGAGAATAGCGACTAATCGATATGTTGGGTCAGCGACTATCGATTTTTTTTAATTTGGACATTTTTTAAAATTAAAAATTTCATAATCCGTACACTTTTTTGAAATATGTATCCTACAAAAGTTAGAATAAATTTTTAACGGATTCGAACTTTCGAATTAAAATTTTTACGGATTACATATCTATTAATCGATATGGATTAACGATTTCGAAAATTTTTTTCTAAGTATTTGAGAATTTCACGATAAATTTAATGTAAAATTTTGTATTCCTCACAAAACTGATTAAAACTTATCGAAAAATTGTTAAAATTATAATATTTTGGAAAATTAAAAATTTTTCAACTGTCACAATATTTTTGAAATGTTTAGAACTTATTTAAAAAGAATCTTTCACATGATCTACTCACAAAATACTTTTGTAATAAATAGACAAAATTTTTAGATGCGTAAATTATAAAAATAAAATATACTACCTTATATTAAAAAATTCTCATCATGTAGATACGCCGATCTGGGAGGAATGTAGAGTCAAAAAAGTCTCCAATCCTGATAAATAACGTAGGTATGTACTTACAATTTTCTTAAAAAGGATTGTAGGTCACGAACGAACCAGAATCCTTTTTTAAAAAAACGTATCTGTGTAGATACGTCATCTATAACTAGGATTTCAGCTTTAACTCAGGTTGAAATCCTGGAAAAAGTGTAGATACGGTAATACATTTGTAGATACCCACTTTCTTCATTAGGATTTCTTGTAAATCGCTGTAGATACAGAAAACGTGACCTTAATATCTTAATCATCATTTATAATTTTTAATTAATTTTTGCATAGTTAAATTTGTCTTTTCATGAATAATGCAACGATATAAAAAACTCATTTTCGATGAAAAATGTAGATACCCACTTTTTAAATCAGGACGGCAGAATACCTAGTCAGCTGAATGAAATTCGGTTTCCGCAACAAAATCTGGCTAGTTATTTTCTAATTTATTTTAGAAGAAATATAATGAGAAAGAAAGAATAAAAGAAAGAGATAAAATAGAGAAAAAAATAATGTATAGAAACTACAGCCGAACCTAAAGGACACGTGTAGGCTGGTCGTAAAATTAAAATTAATAATAAAATTACTTAGATTATACACCCTGACAAATTTCTACACAGGGATATCCCGAAAATATCCAGCACATATCTCCAGGATGTTCACAGGACATCTTGGGACATTAAATGGGATATTCCGCAATATCCCGTTGCTGTAAGCGTACGGGGTTTATCACAGCGCATTGCTTCCTGGTCTCCTTCGTTTTTCTATTCTCCAGTGACTTTCTCAAGTACCAGCATGATCCTTGCGTCTATCCAAGGTGGATTTCGAGCATCGGGAGGCGGGTTAAGGAAAGCCGTAGGAGTGACTCCCCCATAGGCATCCAGGAGCATACCCATAAGGGCACAGGATCTAGGGTTTTGCGCGGCAGGGGTTGGCCTCGTGGTACTCATTGGAGGGGATGAGATTCCAGAGTGGGGAACTAGCTGCTGGTGGAGGCTCAAGCCGTCGCAAGGCGAGCTGGAGGGAGCGCGAACCAAACAGAGTTGCCAGACGAGTTTGTGCCGAGCCACGGCGAGCTCACTTCTGTGGCTCCCATTCAATCCTTCCGTGACCCCTTACTTTCAGGAAAATTGTTTACAAAAGAACAGTGAATACCAGTGACAAAACGAGTGCAAAAGCCCTGTTTCCATATTCGAAATTCAGGAAAAGATCGTTGTGCAATTTTGTCCTTTATTCTTCATCAGGTGCAAGTGCTGTGTCGAAAAGAGGATCAGGAAAAAAATTAATTGAGGCAGGTGGACTCGTGAAATCGAGGGTTTCGATCGGGAAACGGTGAAGTTGGTGCACCTGCCACAGTGGTCTCGTGGCGCCACTCACATGTTGCATGCGTGCCGACAATCCATCATGGTAGCAGACGGGGGGCAACTCTGATTGGTTCTCCTCGGTCACGTGGTATGCTAATTGGGCACGGGTGGGCGGAAACCGGCTGGCTTCGTCGAAGGAGACTAGATTGCAAAAGTGTGCGAGAGGGAGAGACTCGTTGAAAAAGAACTGAAAAGGAAGGAGGATCAGTTAATACCGCGACATTCTAGGGAAAAAGTTACCCCAATAGGGGTGGGGGATGGACGATGGACCATGGTGCAGTGCTGTGCGTGCTGTGCAATTTGTGAGAGTGTGTAGATTGCCGGGAGAATAATTTATTTCAAATCTAATACCTAATTGCAACAAAAACCTGATCAGTGAATTTGTATTAGGAACCGGAAAATGAGTTCATTCTTGATGAATCCAGCTGGTGGGTACCATCAGCAGCATCAACAGCCAGTGGCGCATCATCTGGGTCCAGCTTCCGTTGTTGTGGATCCGAAATTTCCACCCAGTGAAGAGTATAGTCAGAGTAATTACATCCCTTCTACAGGAGCGGATTTCTTTGGGGGAGGACATCACCTAAACCATCCCCAGTCCCATCAGCTGCAGTATGGGTATCATCAGCACCATCATCAGGCGGCTTCGACGCCCTATGGGGCATCCTCGGCTGTTCAGCTGAATGGAGGATATGCAGGATATGGTGGGTATTATCCACATCATCCACATCACCAGGTGCATGCTGTTCATCATGCAAGTCTGCATCCCCATCATCATGCCGTTGGAGCTCTTGCCATGCCTCCGGAGGCTCAGCAACCTCCCCTTACATGTCCACCGACTATGCAGAGTCAACAACCCCAACAACAGCAACAACCTCCGGTTACGGCATCAACGGTTTTGGGAACCACGCCTTTATCTCCGTCCATTATGTCTAATCATGTTAGGCAAACAGAAAATATTCAACACCAACAGCATCAACAGACGCAGCAGCAACAACACGAAGGAAATGTTTGTAGTCCGGCGGGTTCTGGGTCTTTGCATAGGGATAATTCGCCGGATTTACCACAGCAACAACAACAACAGTCGAGTCAACATCAACACATGCAGGGAAATCAGCAACATCATACGGATGAGGGTTCGGACCAGGATGATGGGGAGGATGATCAAATCATGGATGGATCGCCTGGGATGATGGAGGATGAGGATGATGATGAGGAGAATGGAGATCGAGTTATCTATCCTTGGATGAAGAAGATTCATGTGGCTGGAGTAGGTAAGTGAATGAGTATGCTGTTTTCGCTATACTGTATTGCAAAATTCGTAGATGGTTGCACAGGGATTTTTAAATGCATAGGTATCGAATGGTTATTCAGAATTCGTGATGAAAATTGTTGTCTTATAAAATGGTGGTCATGATGATTTTGCATATAAAAAGGATTTGATTACACGGAGAAAAGAAAATAGCCGAAATTACCCAGTAAATTAATTAAATGCACTCTGAACGCATTTTTCCTGGAATTTAGTAAATTCTAACATTCACATTGTAACCTGTACAAAGAAAATCGGGATTGCGGCTATTTTCGTTGCACAAGTTACAATGTGAAATGGTAAAATTTACTAAATTTCAGGAAAAATGCGTTCAGAGTGCATCTTAACTATTCAAAGGATAATTTCAGCTATTTCATTTTCGCCGTGTACGATACATGATATTCTTTATGAAACAAAAGATATGACAATAGTCTCTTTCACACAATAATAAAATGTGCTACGTTTATTCAAGAGCGCGAAAAGTTTTTTACAACTAATCGAATAGGAATCAGGAATTTTTGGCTGAAAATACTCAACAGTGCAGATAAAGATCAGATAATAAATCATTACGAATGCTTATATTTCTCGTGACAATCAGCGAATCTCTCTTTAAGTCTTGTACTTTGGAAACGATAAACTAATAATAATAAATATTTCTTATGAAACGAACCTATCACATCTAGAAATTTCCATGCACAAGTGAGTCCCGGTATTGCTCAATAGAGCCTGATAGGGCCCTTGTCGTGTTTTCTAGACTAGAATGTCTGGTCGGGGCCTCATATTAACCCAACTTTAATTAGGGAAAGATGGGGAAATTTCTTCAGGGGAAAACGAGCAGTTTTATTCAAAGTTTAATGAATAAAAATGGAATCAAAAGGATGGGTCTTTATAACTTGTGAGAAACAGGTTTTAAAATAACAGAATACGTGAAGAATAACAGAATGTGCTCCAATGGAAACTAAATATTAAAATTAAAACAAATCATAATCATGTAAATTTAAGATCAGCGACAATAAGAATAAATGAGAAATATCTTCTGTATGAATTGTTTTATATACATACAAATGATTCTCATATGAAAATATTCAAACTTTAACAGATAATGCATATTCGGATCACACTGAATCCAAAAGTATCATTTTTGATCTGAAGTTGGATCAAAACGTTACAAACAATTGAAAACTACATTAATGCTACATAAATATATCTATGTAGTGGTTATGTAGTTTTCAATTGTTTTTAACATTTTGATACTTTTAGATTTAGTGTTGTATAATACGTGTAGAGAGGTATTTGTGTCAAAAATCCTATTAAAATAAATGTAGATCATATGCACAAATTTTCGTAGTTGCAGAAAAAAATGTTTTCGATAAATTACTTCCTAAAAATTAGTACCTCTATATAAATTAGTACATTCTTGTTTGAAAACTTTAATGGCTATTATGAAAAAGAAGTTTTGACGTCAAAAGCATTGCTTGTTCTAAATTTCAAGCAACTATAAACAAATGAACTAATTACTAAATAGATAATCATGAATTATTTTAGGTAAAGGGTGTCAGGATATCAATTTAAATAGATATCCTAAATGCATTAATTACATTCACCATTAAGGTAAATAATTGCTGACATTGATACTAACATTATCATAATTTTTATTTTCTTCTAATGACTTCTGATATAATGTCTATAATTTCCTATAATGGATTTATAATTTCTTATGAATGTCAGTCATAAAACATTTAAAAAGTGACTCTTCTGAAATCTTGAATTTGTTTTCAAATCAAATAATATGTTAAATAGTAAATGCTGACTTGGAAAAGTAGAAACAATGAAAGACATGAAAGAAAAATAACTTTGTAAAATATTATTCTGAGTTTTTTCGAGTTACAATTTCAAATTTTTTAAATAAAAATACGCCATTTTATTTTTATATCCTGCTTTCTTGGTGGATTCTTCTTGCTTCTTTCCTTCAATTTGAAAATATTTTATTTGCTGCAAGAAATACTATAAAATACTGGGTGCTCAACGCTCATTGAGTATGATATTTTTAATATTTTAGATTTGATTTTGCATTTAAATGAAACTATATATTTTAAAGAAGATTTTAATTTTCGAAAATTCGGAATCTAAATTTCGAATCAGAATGATTGCAAAGAGTTAACTTCCTATCAGAAGCAGAGGTGAGAGTCCGACGGAAGAGCGTTTTCACAACTGCTCTCTGTCAAAATCTGAAATACATACAAAAAAATAATGTATCACAGCCGATTCGTTCACCAAATAATTTAGTAACCATTTTTACTAATTTTCAGTCAATAATGACTAATTCCCAGTGAGATTACTAGCCAAATTTATTTAGTAGAAACATTCACTACTAGAGTTAAATTCGGTACTGATGTGACTGAAGTGAATTAGTGATTATTTCACTCTGAATTAGTAATTATTGATTAAAAATTAGTAAAAAAGGTTACTAAATCATTGAGCTATATTAGCACTACATTATTATCAATCTACATTTATTAAATATTTATTATAATATTGTATGATTTTGTAAATTAACCAAAGAAAACTGATTGTTTAGTTACGAATTTTTTCAATAGATTCCGGAATAAAAATCAATAAAATTACTAGAAGAAAATAAACATTCATTAAGGTAAATAATATCTCCTGGATAAAACTAACTTTCAGTTAAACTTGAACAAAGTCTATGTCATAAATATGGTTCAAAATACTCCAATATTTTATATCACAAAAGATTTTCTATATGTCTATGCACAATATTACTAACCCTGATAAAATATCTTCAAAATTTGTTTCGAGATAAATCGCTACTCTTTCAAGTTGAAGTAAAAGTGTCACAAAGAAAAATCTAAAGTGATTTTTATCTCACCTTCATAAATAACAATTATAGATAAATGAAAATAATAGATAAACGAATCAGTAAAATATGGTTGGGCCAGTTTGACCCAGTGATGTGTTCCAAGATAAATAGCAGATCCATTCTTAACAGGTTGCACACCTTACGCATTAAATTCGAGGGCGCATCAATCTCCATTGGATTTGAGCTGCTTTCAAAATACGGAAAGACTTATGAGCTGCAATTTATCGTAGGCACCTTGTTGTCACCTGTGTGGGCCCATATTAGGCGTTACTTTTCAAATAAATCGGTTACGTCTAATCCATCAACCTCTCCTAAGTCACGACATTCGATAATTTTTCAAACACAGGAATTCTTTTGATGTAGATAAAGCAAGAATACTAATAAAACGTATACAAATTTTAATTATACAATATATTTTTGTTTACCTTTCCTTAGTACAATAGAAATAATTATCTTAGATAGAATTTTATTTTTCAATAAGCCACAGCAAATTACTAGGAATGCATTCAATATTTTGTTTATTCTTTAAATTCTTTTTATTGCGAAAGAACAATGCCTTCTCATTTTTTTTTTCCAATAAAGTTTAATAACTCCCATAGAGTGGCCGACGTGTTTCAATGAGTGGGACAATTTACTACTCTCGTCCTTATAAAAAAGTTCTGTGGTCAAAATTAGAAAAGTTATTTCAACTTCAAGAAAAATCTTTTTTTTCCCTATTTTCAGTAAGACAATCTGCTTCTGAATTGGTATTCACAAAAGTCGTTTTAATTTGTTTCTATTATTCTACATTAAAACTACATACGGTTTAAGATTTATAACATTTCTTGATTAGTGAAATCAATTTGACGTGTTAATAATCATGTAAAATTTTTAAGTATAACCGACACGATTCAAGAACTTGATATATTCAAGTTAGAAAAGTCGAGATTTGGAAAGATATGAAAAAAGATTTATTTTGAAAATGTTCACGATTAAAATGTCCCCTCTATGAGGAAGCAATATTTAAGTAAACTGAAAATATTATACTGGTGAAAATTCACTCCATATTTTGGTTGGGTATCAAAAAAGTTTTAAAAAAGTATTGGATTTTTTCTTATTTTTTACGTACCTGTTTTTCTTGTATAATATATTTAATTTGGTAATGTTATTCACAAATTATAAATCCGTAAGATTTTATAGACCTTTTGTATAATTTCGAAGAGTATATGCAGGTCCCATGTTCTGAAACTTGTGTCCCTCAATTAACCCATTAGCACCCTCAGAATTGATAAATTACACATAATTTTGTCTTTTTTAAAAATAAATTTGTTACACTTAAATAAAACTCTTTCATTAAAATGACATTCAAGTTATGAAACCCTTAAAAAATAAAAATATTTTTATTGTCTTGTCTGTCTCAGTGAACTGATTGAAATAAATAAATATTATTTAGAAGCAATATGTTAGTGATTTAAAAACAGTTATTGTTGTTGTAAATTATCACTGGACATCTAATTAAACACAATTAGTTGTTCTCTTCAGAATCTAATTAATTTTTCATTTAGGTATTGTGAAAATATATAAGCATGAATTTCAGATTTTCCTGAAATTGAGATAAGGTCTCAACAAATCCCAATTCGCGCCACGTGCTCTCTAACAATGAGAAACTCACAGGCTGGGGGTTTCGAAAACGATTTTTTGCCATGTAACACTCCTCGGAATTGGCTCTCTCGGCTTTGCAGCTTCCCCTCCATACTATAGTGTCCCTCTTTGACTATGAAAACTGCTGCTCATTCTAACTTGCAACTATTCCCTTCGATCTAGGGCCCAGGAAACTGGCGAACCTTAACTAGATAGAAGCAAATCCTATTACATTATACTGTATTGTAGTGTATTCTGTGTAGTGTGTATTGACTGAATAAATTGGTAAAAGTAGACCTAGCAGCAAGCTAGGTTCTACCTTGACTTGCTTGTAAATAAATATACCTCAGCTTTGAGTAAACTGATGCAAATTAAATATTCATAATAAAAGCATAATAAATAAAACTTTGGAATGCAGAGAGTTTATTTATTATTTATGAATAAATTCGTTGAAGAGCCTTAAAATGATTCATACTTAAATAGGTTCTAATACTTGATTCATTATGTATTTTTAAAAATAAACTTAAAAATAAATCTAAGAATTAACTCGTTTTGATAATTAACAAAACAAGTTAGATAGAACCTATCATTCCTTAGGGTCAGTATATAATAAATGTCAATAGGGTAACAGGACCAGTCGTTGGCACTGCGCCGATCGTTGGCACCCCTCTCTAGCTTTCTCAAAATAATAATAAAAGAATACAAATATTTTGCGTATTTTGCTTACGCCAGTTGAATTCTGCTGTAATTTTTACATAAAATGTTTGTACAACTTATATAAATCAGTTACATATTCATCCGATAAATAATTAAATTCATTTATATTCTTAGAGTGCCAAGCTTTTTACGCTTCTTCTAAAGAAAATTTTTAGCTGATGGCACTTTTTAATATTGCCATAGTAACGTTATAAATTAATAAAACTACTTCATTTCTTATGGATATTATAAAGAAATATCGAAAGTTTAATAAAAGTAAGAATTAAGACTTTTAAATAATTTTTTGATTAATTTTGAGGAGGGTACCAATGGAATTTCATATAAAACGTATTGTCTCCAATCGATGGCACCCCAGTGTCAGCGACTAGATCAAGCACATATGTAATGATTCTGGTCGTTGGCACTCCTAACTTGATACAAAAATTGAGGTTATGTGATGATGTTTTGGTTTGAAAATCGAGTTAACAACTATGTAACTTGCGAATTTCACGAGTCAGAAGTGCAGGAACAACCAAAATAAAGTAAATGATAGTAAAATTAATGTTCGTATTTTTACACAAATCGACATTAATTATTATATTCAAATACCTGAACATAATACAAAACTATAGTGGGACCTCGTTCGTGTCGCAGACTTGGGACGGTGAACTTCGTTCGTGTCACAAACGTCACTTCCGGTCGTTTCAGGGGCGAACTTAGGTGTACGTACCGCGATTGATTCTAATGTACCACGAGTACCTCTGCTAATCACAGCACTGGCTTGCGGCGTGCGCGCAGATTTTTGCCGTCACTTCCACGACACGAGCGAGGTTTTGAGTGGTCACGTGACCACGACACGAAAGCGACTGCGACACGAACGAGTGTGACGCGAACGAGATCCTACTGTATATAATTTTTATGTCGGAAACCTAACCTCCTAACCTTTTCGATTACGCTTACATTTTTTCTTTCTTTATTAACTTAATTTACGTAAATGTGTTATTTGAAAATACGTAGACTTTGCTTATACCAAAGAAGATATGACTAAAGCGTTAACTGCCGTCACAAATAGTGTCATGTCAAAAAAAAAGCTGCTGAAGCTTTTGGTATTCCGAGGTCAACAATTCAATTTCGATTGAGTGAAAAATTCGTAAAACCAGGCCACGGACCAGATTCAGTCCTAACAGCTGAGGAGGAAAACAAATTAGTTCCATGGGCTCCAGACTGTTACCGTAAAGGCTTACTTGTAAGAAAAGAGGAGTTGCAAGAGAGCGTTAAAAAGTTCTTAGATAATTCGCCCAGGGAAAATCCTTCTAAAAATAATCTTCCTGGTAGGACGTGGTACCATGCATTTTTACGTAGTCATCCACTGCCAACGAAAAGCAAACCGGAAGGCGTTGCATTTGCTAGTGCTGTTGTGAATAAGGAGAATGTTTGAAACTGGTTTCAGCAATCAAAAGATTATTTTATAGAACGCAATCTTCTTCCAGTTTTAGAAAATCCGAAAAGGATAATCAACGGTGACGAAACGTTTTCTAACTTATGTACGCAAATGAAAATTGATTTAGCTCCTGCAGGTTGTCGAAATTGTTTTTGAAAAATTGTATTTAAAAAAATCTGCCCGGCCCCCTTCGGGGGCGCAGGCACATTTTCATCGCGCGCTTCGCTCGCAAGTTTGAGGGCGCCTAGGGCGCGCGGAAAGGCCGTCGCGCTTCGCGCTCCAATGTTATTGATCGTCGTGCTACGCGCTCCGATATTATTAATCGTCGCGCTACGCGCTCCGATATTATTGAACGTCGCGCTTCGCGCTCCGTTATCGTT
>JBAGKK010028981.1:0-11067 GCA_037177015.1 Euceroptres primus
GTTTAATATTTCGATCTTATTTTTTGTTATTAGAACAGAACGTTTCATGTGTTCACGGTCTCGTTTCATTCCCTGGTTATAATTATTGTATAAATAAAGGCATAATATTCAATCTTAATTATGATGCATCAAATTGTAATAAAATTGTAATTATCATCGTATCAAATTGTAATTAGCTTCGTAACGAGTTTCTAATCAATACACCTAATTACTTAAAAAATTCTATTATTATTTATTACTAATATAGAATTTATATTATGCGATATATTTGATATTTATTTATTATTATTAGATATTTATTTCTAAATTTTTTATATAAGAGGTACTTAATATCTCCTAATGAAGTTACTTTCTAACGACGCTCTTTTGCATTTGTAACTAAACGCTGGCAGAAATTTCCATATTTTTTTTTCTAAAGTCGCAGATCCACACCTTCGTTTTGATTACACTGCAATAAAATGCGTACTGCTTAAGTGCTCAACGATAACTTGACGATCCTTAGTATAAAAGTCTAGGGTGTAGAGCTCGTTATCGTTATTTACCTTTTGCAAATTACTACCACCATCGTTGATAATTTCGCATCACTTCCCACGTGCGATGATATTACTCCTCTAGAACTTCTAGGGAAACCATTTCCGGTTTCACTGAGGGGCGTTCCACTAACAATTTTCCTTCAAACGTCTGAAACGTAACAACTCGAAATATCTCGTTCGTGCTCAGTAACGATTTCAAGTTGCGGTCAGAAACACGCAACCACCAATCTTACGCTGTTCGAGGTTTCAGCTTTAATTAGTCCCCTCGCTCATGCCTCTCGATCATACAGAAACCGGAAATGGTAAAAGCAACGAGCGCGAACGCTGAGTCGGCGATCAATATTGTCATTTGTTTTTCCTTCTTGCGTAAAAACGGACTGCTTGGTACCTGAGCTGACAAAACCACTGCTTCCAGTTTACTTTTCATTAAAGTTTTTAACTAAAGTACACCGCGAAATCCCGACATTGAGTAAATCTTTAATATTCACTGAATGGAAAGAGGGAGCTTTTCAAATGTTTACACAATTTTGTTTGAGGTTCGAATCAACTTGGCTATAGTTTTTTTTATTTTTTTAAATGTCTGTGACCCTTAATGCTAAACTTCAAATTAATTTTAAAGAGTTTAAGTGCCCTTTTCAAAATTTTTCAGGCGAGAAACATTCCCAAAAATCGAGTTTTCAATTTAAGAAGAAAAAGAGCCAAGCTGCTAAATTTTCAAAAATTGTCATCACTCTAATTTTCCCAGAACCTTATCACTTCCAAAATTTAAAAAATTATATTGTGCCTCTAAAGGTATGTGCCTCAAATTCTGAACAATGAACGTCATTTATATTTTATTTCATTTCAAACTCAAATTTGTTCTAAAATATTGGCTTATTAATAAAGAAACTAATATAATGATAAAAAGATCAAGATGGTTCTATTTATTTTGTAGTTGGAACAATATTTCGAGATAAAGAGTTAAGAAAAAAAATTTCGTCGTTATTGAAAGTTCAAAACTTCAGGTTCATTCTAAAAGTAACCTAATTTCCAGACTAAAATGATTCAATAGAAAATATTTCGATAAGAAAAATTACGCATCCACTTTTTAAAATAAATTTTGAGGCCAACATTTTTTGCAATAGAAAATTATTATTGCATTGATGATCAAAATTTAATTTTTATTTATATTTAGATTTATTTATAGATTAATAGAGCCGTAATTTAGATGTTATTGAACCGCTGTCCCGGTTTTATTGTTCCTAAATATTATGTCATACATTCCATGTTTTTCAGTGTGGAGTTCTTTTTATTAATAAACAAGCTTTTTTCCGACAGACTGGAAAGCCTCTCTAAGATATTATTAGAAATTGGTCGTGTATCTCTAGTTTCTTGGAAAGCGAAAAGTTAGAGCGTGATAACGAAATTCGTGAAAATGAAAACTGTTCCTCTTGCTCAAGATATTGGATTACTTCGCTAAAGTCGCTCGGAAGAGAATTTTAAAGTAGTTTGTAAGATTCAATTTATTCGGGTTGCAGGTTTTAAGACATTGTCAGATTTAATGGATGCACAAATGAGTAAGTGGAAAAAAGCGAATATATCAAAAGAAAATAAAAAAATTTCAAAGAAAATTACATACACAGTGTAGAGGAATTACACCTGTAACTTTCATCAATTAATGCAATCGGTAATCAAATGATTATTAAAATATATATTTTATAAAATATTTTATTATAAAAGAATTATTTATTTATAATAACATGAAATTGGAAAATATATTCGGCCTCCATAAATTTCCATTCCTTTTTTACAGGAAACTTATGAATATTTTCAGAAGAGGTTTTGAAGTACCAAATTTCTATATAAGGAATCATATTAATTTATTTGAGTGACATCAAATTGAAAAATATATGGTAGTCTTGAAATCTGATATCTGAAAATCAGCAACCATAAATTTCAATCGTTCTGACAAGAAACTTATGAATATTTTCCAAAGTAAGTTTTGAAATTCGAAATTCATCTCTATTTGGAAACCACTTGTCTCACGTTTCGCTGGCTGCTAGAATCTTTCAGGCACATGCCATATTCGGAACAAAGAAAGGTTTTCTTTCTTCTTTTGACAGTTGAGGAAAAAGAGCCACTTCTTCAGTTGAGAAGAAAAGCGAAGACGAAAAAATAGAAAAAAGGGAGAGACATAGACAGACATTGAAAATGGTTAAGGAAGGAAGGAAAACTGGTTTCACGGAAGAAAAGATAGTATTTGTGTACACTTAAAAGGGTCCGTATTGTATTTGAAAAGAATATCAATTTTGCGTGACCTACAATTTCGATTACATATAAAATATAAATTTTCATATTTTAATAGTAGAAGATTTAGTTTTCTTATAATTAAGAAACAAAGGAGAGCTATTTTTAAATAAACCAGTTTATATCTAAAGTGTACATATGCTTTGCTTTCAGCGTCTCGGCTGGCTAAATCCGGATATATCTACTGTGTAATATTTACGAAGATTTTACAAATAAACTGTTTTAGGATTTAGATATTCTAGAAAAGAATTTAGGAAATTATTATTAATTAATAGTGATATTAATAAATATTAATTATTATTCAGAAATTATTACATTTTAAGAAAATAAAATTTTATTTAAATTTGAAACGTAATATTCTCTATGCAGATATAGTTTTGAAGAAAATTAATAAGTGCATCTAAAATAAATATTTTCACAAGAGTCAAATGATTGAATTTTATATTTTCTTATATTGATTTACTTAAGAAAAGATCTAACTATTATACCTTTCAACTAATTAAAAACTTAACAATTTTTTCAAAATTAAAGTTTCACCTATTTTTACTATTATACATTTCACTTAATTAAGAACTTATAAAAAATTTCAAACTAAAGTTTCACTCATTTTTACTATTATACATTTTAAATAATTAAGACCTTAAAAAATTTTTTAAACTTAAATTTTCGCCTATTTATGAACTTATTCTAAAATTGAAGTTCAGTATTACAAATCGTGTCATCTTGAAAGCCTTCTTTGCGTTTCAATTTTATTTCACCTAGTTAAGTAACGCAATCTGGATAAAAAATTTCATCATGATAGTGCTGCACAGACACTCTATTAACATCTAAAAGTAATATGCTTGTAATATACAAGGATCAAGAAAGAAAGACTTTAACTTTCATCTTACCGGATTTAATAATGTCGTGAGGTGCTATATATAGACACAATATATTCTGTACACATGCGTGTTTTCCCTCCTTTTAATACGAAATAATACTCTCTGAAAATCTTTTCGTAGTAGATAAATTTAATTCCAGAAAGAATTGTACAGTGCATTAAGAATTAAAATAAAGCAACGTAAAAATAATTTAATTACCGTGATAATAAAGAGTAATTAGAACAATTACATTACGCAATTTTTATATCTAAAAAAAGGTAAAGAGTAAAGGTGAACCTATAAACATTTCAAGAGATAATGAATTTAAAATTGAAACCACGTTTGCAAAAAACAAACTACCTGTAGTTTCAATAATTTGTTAATCTATGGCAAATAAGTTAATTATCGTAATTACTTACACTGTTAAATATATTGAAATTGGTTTCCTATAATGCAAGGCACTTAGAAAGGTCGTGCAAAAACATTGCTTGCAATTTTCTTTTCCGAGAGAACACATGAAATTTATTTAGTTAATTAAATAGAAATATTTATCAATATTTTAAAAACTATATCATTTTTCTGAATTGAATAGATAAATTGATGCTTTTATCAAGGACTCTGTTCATGTAATACATTTTTATTTAAATGAGTTACGTGTTATGTCTCTAAGAAGTAATGCTGATTTATTATATAAGGATAAATCAGCAATTTTGTTTCATTATCATCATCGATGCCATCATAAATGCAGTTTTATGAATACGTTCGTTGAAACGAGAAAATTCACAATTTTACTGACGTGTAAAACGCACCTTCTTGGCACTTGGTTGAAGTTATACAAGCTCGATGTAAGCGAGGTATGAAAGTAATCTTTCTCCTTCATTATCGCCTTAGTCGCTAAGACTCAGGTCGAGAGCAGATGTCGCATGTTTACAGTCTCCAAATATTGTACGCAGTGTGAAAACAAGTTGCCCTATTTATTTCCTTTTGTAAAAATTGATTTACATCAGCCTAAATGGTGTCGAAAATCGGGGAAAATAGAACAAATTGCTAAAATGTGATCAAAGTACTTCGTACTGCTATTTTCCTTCCAAAGAGAAAAAAAATTATTTAAAATAAGTAAAAATAATTTATGTTCACTAATTACTCATTGCAGAAAAGTAATTTTTGCAAAATTAAAATTTGTAAATTTCTTATTCGAAATAAAAGAACAAGGATCCTAAAGCCAAGAATGATCACTCTGTAAAGTCAAGCTCAAAATTCATCTAAAATCAAAGGAAAATAGACCCAAAGTTATTTATAACGAATTTTGAAAGTGAAACTGAAGCGTACTTTTAGAAAAAACTACTTATTTTAGATTGTTATATTTTTTCTTTAGTTTTAGAGAAAAATCGTAATTGTTATTCAATAGTGAAGATGAAATCTTACTTTGTTCCTTGAAAGATGCTTTACAATCGAATTTCAATGAAAAACTTTTCATCGACTCTATTGATAAATCTGTTTTAAAAAATGTAAATGTATTGTTTTGAATTTATAAATTTTCAATTATTGATGATTCAGAAGGAAATACAACAGGCAACAATTTTTCTGAAGTTAATTTGAGCGTAAAGTACAAACACTTGTGTCAACAGTCGAGCCCACGTTTACTGATGTCGTTAATTAAGTCTCACGCGACTCAGTTTAGAGTTAATGGGACAAAATAACTCTCTCTGGGTAAAAAAGTTTGTAGTTTATATTCTTTCATAATTAATTGAACGATTAACTTTCTTCACGGCATCCTAACTCTGTCCATGAATGATTGATGAAAACCGTTTCTTTTCACCGGCGTATGCAACCCGTTAAATATAAAATTCTTTATGGCGAATCTGCTTGCAATTTATGAGCCATTATGTGCATATGTGCGCTGTTTATGATCACAGTGTACGTGTGTATAGCCTCCATAAAAATGAGCAGAGTCGTTATACGAAATGGGTAAAGTATCCAACGCAACGATTTTTACATACTTTTTGTTGTGATATTGGAAAATAATCGCAGAAATGATTTTTTTATTGAGAAATATGTAAATCTGAACGTAAAACTGTTAGTTTTACGGAGAAACAAATTTGATCTTTCGGTTTTTGATGCAATTTAATTTTACGCAGATAATTTACATGATTAATTATTTAAATTAATTATTTACATTATTTAAATTAATTTACAATAATTTATACTATTATTCAAATAATGCTGACCCACATTTTGCTTTCAATATAATAATGTGCAAAATAGTAATAATCAGATAATGTAAATTGCATTATCACTATTTTATTTCTACTCTACTGTTGAAGTTTCCTAATTTTTAATTTATTTTAAAATTGTAATTTTCTTCTGTAAGACAATTTATTTTTCATAAAAATTTTTTTATCAACATAAAATGTCATCGTATTAAATGAAATGAAAATGGTAGTGGATTTTGAATTGTAAAGAAAGCACTGACTGCATATGGCATCTCCATTAAGAAATACACCCTGAAAATTGTTTATCAAAGCTTTGCGACGTCGCAGCTCCAGAATAAATCCGATGAAATCTTCAATAACCAAAAGCTTACGTGCTGCGAGCATTTTAAATAAATAGGATAAGTGGAAAAAATATTAAAAAATTGTAAATAAATATAAATTGCATGTTTGATTATTAATTGACTGTAACTAGAATTTTATTTCTGCTGACATGCAGCTTATAAAGTTTAAAATCGCTTCAACCCTGTCTTGTCATCATCGAAAATTACGAGAGTTATGAAGCGTCTCACAATGTACGCTTGGGGGAGAAAGCGCGGTTAATTAGCCCAATAAAAAAAATATATAAAAAAATTTCAAAAAAGTCGCTGATGTCAGGCTCACTTATGTGCATGCATAACCCAATTTGCCATCCGAACGGGGAAAAAAGGTAAAGTAGCAGTGGAGAGAAAGGGAAAAAAAGAAATAGAAAGAAAGAGGAGGTAAAACGGGAAAGAAATGAAAAATAAAAGCGCCCCAAGTAACACACTGCAGTGCTCAGCTTGCAATGCTCTTAACTTTACCCATAAATTTATTTGCTCTCTGTGATACCGCTAAAGTTTCGTCAAGAAGTCTAGGATTCCCTTCACTCCCTTTTGCTACTGGTTTTCTCTCTATCTGGTCTGTCGTATCTCATTCAGTTTCTCTCATTCGGTTTATCTGCTTCCTGTCTTTCATTGCAGAATCTCCTCTCAATCCTTTACGAAACTCTAAGTTTCAACTAGGAATATCACGAGAATAAATTATGGAATTTGTAATTTCTTGGCAAGATACATTATCAAAATGTTACCATTTAATGGCACAAATTCCTTTACTGTTATAAATGTTCATAAATTTAGGAAAGTTTTAAGTTGCGAAGGTTACAGAAACCGCATCTGAAAATTATCAAAATGTAACTACATTTTCAAGAATTTTTCTTAAATGTCAGTTACGGTAACTGAATTTCCCTAACTTTATATTAAAATTGTATTAAAATAACCAAATTGTAATTGAAATTTATGAAAAAAGTAACTAAATTTTCAGTTTTATGTTACTGCATAAAACTTCAGTTACCTGAATGTAAAATTATTTCTGTTACAGTTTCGGAATTTTACGTTACAAGTTTCAGAATTTTCAGTTACAAGGTTTTGAATTTTCAGTTACAAGCATATCGCAAAATTAAGTTATTTTAATGGAATATTCAGTTACTGTAATATGTTTGAAAATTTGTCATCTTATTCAAAAACTTGGGAAATTAATTATTTATTCATCTAAAACCACTGCAGGAATTAAATTAAATTTTATTAAATTAATTTATTCAGTTCTTAAACTTTGATGAAATATTCCATATTTTGTTCTCAAATTGGTCAGAAATTTAGGGAAACGTAGACAATTAATCGTGAAAATTTTCAAAGAAATTGTCTAAGAATAAACTTCCTTATCCTTTAACAACTTCCTTGGAATTATTCGAGAATGTGCAAACAATTTACAGAAAGAATTTCTCAAAAATTTTCACGCAGATATTCCATGTTATAAGATTATTACAAAAAATAAAAAAATAAGAAATATAAATTTGTATAGAATATTTTCTATCAGGATAAGAAATATTATATTATACGAAGGACTAACAAAGAAGACAGTCTCTATTGTATGCTAGAAGAATGAATTCCCCCTGTCGTAAAGAAATAAGAATCGCAAAAATATTTCTTTTGTGTTAAAATTACTTCTTCTTAATAGAATTAAAAAATATTTCTTTGTAATAGAAAATATTCCCTATTTATGACAGCAAATAAAGCCAAAAACTTCACATTTTACTGGAAAATAATAAGGGATGAATAATAATGTGTTGGAAAACAGAGTTCGCATTATTTGATTAAAAAATTATTCTTAGAAATATATTCTATTGACGTTGAGAAAAATAAAAATTATTTCGTCTCAGAAATTTAGTAATTTATCCAAGTAAAAAAGATAATATAGTTTATTAATAGAAACACCTATATAAAAATAGTATTGGCTCCAAAAATTTATGTACATAATGAAGAATTCCTCACGTTTCAGGATGTACTCCCCGTACAGTCAACCTCAAAATTAATCAAATATTTATATTGATTTTTAAAATGAAGAAGAATAAACCTGAAAGTATTTTTCAGGGATTTTGAAAAAGATACTTTGCAAAAAAATAGTTTAGGTCATAATTCTTTAATTAAAAAAAGTTATTTGGATATTTGTATTTTTTCCTTCGATTGGAGATAAAATTCGTAATTTTCATTCAATTTCAATTTTCAACAGCTCATTTTGTTCCTTAAAAGATCATTCAGAGCACTATTTGGTACGTTTTTATTAAAATTATTTTATTTAGAAATTATACAGTAAATATGACCTTGCAAATTAAACAATATGTCAAATTACAATTTTTAATAAAATCGTAGCAAATAGAATTGTAAAGGTTCTTTTAAGGAACAAAATGAGATGTTGACAACTGAAATATAATGAAAATTTCAACTTTTGTCTAAGACGAAGGAAAAAACCTAATATCCAAATAACTATTTTTAATCGTTTATAATATTGGATGTTAACTTTGGCTTTATCTGACCCTAAAGCCAAAATTAACATTCAATATTATAAACAATTATTTTCGTCGTGGGTTAATATAATCCCCCACTGAGTAACTATTTTTAAATAAACAATTAGAACTCAAACTATTTTTTAAAATTGAAAACGATTCAGTTTCTTTGCTAAAATTCGTTTTAATTAACAAGGTTCTTTTTTGTTGATTTTATAATTCAATATAAAGATTGATTAATTTTGAGTTTGACTATACGGGGAGAACATCCTTAATATGTATATCATTTTTGCATAAAAAATTCCTATACATCCCTAATGGAATAAAATGCCCTTTTTTGAATTCAATTTAAAAATTTTAAATTTAACTTTCATGAAATACGAAATATCTACTTTTACAACTGCGTTATAGAAATCTAGTCACCTCCGCGACTCCGATATCGCATATCGCTTCGCGCGATATGAAAACGCGAGTAGCGCTCCGAGTGGTTGTATTAAAATCCGTCGCGCTAGTTTCATAAATAATGCGCGATATTTCATGAATAATATATTGTACGAACAGGAGAAGGGTGGAATCGCCGGATCGGGACATTTGAGAAATAACGAAATTGCATTACCGCACTGCGATTTCTTCTGGCTGAGCATCAACTCCCCCTTCCCCCCACCACTTCTTTCCAATCCCACTCTTGCCTTTTCGGGAGAAGAGTACCTAAGGCCGACAGTTGGATTTATCTCGCAAACTGGAGCGCATTCAAAAAAAATTACCGGCATGAATCTTTCGCGGTTTATCGAGAGCCGGATTTTTATTTGTCAAATAGTTATGCTCTCATAACCATCCACTGATTTCAATCCGAGTTATTTATTCTTTCTTTTAATATTGGACTTTTATTTATCCCAATCAATTTAGGTAAACGAAATGTGCCTGGATTTTTAAAAATATATAGAAGAATAAAATTAATATCATAATTAATATCAGATAATTCTGATCACATAATTTTACACCTGAACCAAAAATTATATTGGTAATGAAAATGTTAAAGTTTCTTACCAAAGGTTTCAAATTAAAATATCACTTTTCATCTTCACGTAAAAAATCATAAAAATGAAAAATAAATTTTTGCCTATTTAGTCACTATTAATAATCCTCAAGCCAAGATAGTTTTGTCAAAAATATGATAAGTTACAAACCCAAAATGGGTTCCTCTTCAGATTTAATACACTTAGAAAAAAAATTAGTTGATTGAACCAAATCGTTTAGTTGATTTAAACAAAAATTTTCGTTAAGGGAACCAAATTTTTACTGAGCCAACCAAATTTTTTGTTGAGTTAACCAAATATTTTGTTGATTGAACCAAATCTCTGGTTGAATATACCAAATTATTTATTTTTGGTTAAATCAACTAAAACTTTTGGTTGACACAACCAAATATTTGGTTGCCTGCGTAATAACCAAATTCTATTGTTGAACAAACCAAAATTTGGTTGATACAACCAAATATTTTTCTGAGTGCACCACTCAACGTCTCTACAAATTTAATACTTGTAAATATGTTAAATCATGTTAATTAGTCCTATTGTGTCCTGAAATAATCAAAGGAAAAAAGAGTTTGGTAGTGATGTTTTATTAAATAAATAATTCCTATGTGGCATAATTAGTCACTTTTATTAATCCTCATTATTCAACATATCTATAAGGTTCAAATTTGTAGACGTATTAAATGTATGTATGTATGTATTGAATGTGAAGAGGACCCATTTTGGATTCGAAAGGTGTAATATTTTTGTCAAAACCATCTTGGCTTGAGGACTAATAAAAGTGACTATATTGGCCAAAAAGGAATTATTTATCTATTAAAATGTCACTACCAAACTCTTTTATCCATAAAACTGAAAATTTGGAATTGGTAGTCAAATTTCATGTATAACTCTTTAAAATAACTTTAAAGTACATTAGAGTTTAACTAAAAGTTATTCAAGGTCACACAAAAAAAATTAGGGTTGAAATTTGTTGCAGATAATTTTTTAGAGAAATAAATATTTTAGACAACTTTACACCTTTCAAAAGACATGAGTTGTAATGGAAAAACAAAAGTAATATTTGGGTATTATCCTGTAAAGTTAATTTTTGTTAAAGATCATTTTTAATTTTCATTTAAATTTAATTCTGATTTCTAAATAAACTTTATCCTTTATAGTCCAGACGCCAACCCCATTTCCGTCGGATCGGCGAGGTCCATTCAATTTTTTTTTTATTCTTATGTAAAATGATCTCCAGAATCCAAAACTGTGTAGCACATCTCTGGCAAATGTGCCGTTCTC
>JBAGKK010028992.1:0-11067 GCA_037177015.1 Euceroptres primus
TTTTTTTTTTTATTATATAACGCGTCTAAATTAAATAAAATATGAAGGACCCATTTTTGTTAGACTGAAATGACAGTCTAAAGTCAACTAATGTAATAGGTGGTAAATGGTAATATGGTAAATAAAATAAAATAAATAAATAAAAATAAATAAAATGGTAAATGGTAATAATTCCCTGAGAGTAACAAAGGTGCAAGTGCAGAGTCAGCTTGCCCATCAACAGTTGACGAGTTTATGAACTCTGATGAATTTTCTTAGCTAAAATCAGCCAAAATTTTGAAGTTCATGCGCTCGCTCAGTTATTATTTTTAAAATCTGAAAAAAATACACAAAAGTTTTCCTACTATGAAGATTCAGTTTCTAGTATTGGATGGTCAAAATTTGAAAATAAGTTATTTTGGACCACCTTATTGTGGAATGGTGTATCTTTTGGGACTGACTGCCATGTAATTCACATTTAGGTGACGTGAGTCCGATAACCTCATCTTCATTCTAGAATGGATACACTCAACCATTTCACTCTATGCTCCATAAAACCTCCAGGAAGATCATCCCTTAGGACGAAACGGTCCGTGGATAAAATGTGAAATGTTAGGACGTAAAACTACCACCTCTCGCTCCCAACCATCTCGTTGATACCATCCCTTCGAGGCGACGAGACACCAGGGGTGGAGTGTCTCTCTATGGTATCCCATGGAGGAGGGTCTTGGCGATCTTTACGTTAAAAGAGGGGAGCAGGTCTCATTTAGCCACAAATCCTTTGAACATCGAGTTGTGATGTCTCACGAAAATTGTATTTCTACAGAATGTATAAACTATTTACTCACAGAAACAAAACTACTGAAAGATTTATGCGTCGTTGAAAAATTTGAAGGAACTTGAAGTCCCTGGGTTGGAAATTGTAATATTTCTAAGAAAGAAGTTTTGATTCTGAGAAAAGGGGTTTAAAAATAAGTTTTTCAATATTAAAACCCTTCCAAAAATATTAAACCCTGAAAATAGAAAATAAAACTTTCTTCTCTTATATTATAATTTTAATATACATATCAAGACAAATCACTGAAGTTGCAAAATGATGTGCACAATTTTAATTACAAACTAAAGGTTTTAGGAATAATTGCTTTGTGAACTATTGTCAGAATGGGGTGCAAATCGATGAACTTGTTAAATATCCCTAAAATTGTCACAGAAAACCATTGGGGTGAATTTTGTTGCATCTTATTTAAAATAATTTAAAACAATTGAAATTTTCATTGTGATTTCAGTTGTTTTCGAGTCTCATTTTTGTTGCAACTCATTTTGAGGAAAATTCAGGGTTAAATTGAGGATCGACTTTTTACTGTATTAAGAATATAAAAATTAAGATGAAATCTTCTGTTCTCATCTTGAAATTACTTCCCCTTGAGAAATATAAATGTCAAAACTTCCCCCTTAAATAAATGTTAATTAAATAAATGTCAAGACTTCCCCCTTAAATAAATGTTAATTGAATAAATATCAGGTCCCCCTTAAATAAATGTTAATTAAATAAATGTCAATTCCCCCTTCAATAAATTTCAATTCTCCCTTAAATAAATTTTAATTAAATAAATGTCAATTCCTTCTTAAATAAGTGTTAGTTAAATAAATGTCAATTCTCGCTTAAATAAATGTTAATTACTTCCCCCTTGAGAAACATAAATATATAGACCCCTAATGATTGAAAATATATTCCCCCTTGAGAAATATAAATATATAGACCCTTAATGATTGAAAATATATTTTTTTAAATGAATAATGCATTTACGTAAACTGGAACTTGCTTATTAAAAGCAAAATTCATCTATTGAACAATATAACGAAACACTCCGATATTATTTAATCTCGTCCCCGATATTTTTTTCCAGAGGATGACTCGGTCGAGAAATTAATTGAAACAATTAAACGGTTAAATCCTAACAAATTGAAATACGCAATAAATCAGTTTCCACCACCAAATTGTTTCACCGCCCAGCAGGCTCACCCCTTCGTTATCGAGCGAACGAAAATAAGAGAAGAGAACGATTTTACCGACTCCAGTGATACAGGACTGGCCTTAATTCATCTAAATCTCGAAGGGGTCGCTAAAGTCAGAAAAAAAGTTTATAAAAATAGTTTTAAAAATATTATTTTTAAAAATATTGCTTTGTTATCTAAAATATTTTTTTTCATTTATAGGGTAAAAAATCATAAAGTTTATTTCTTGTTTCACACAAGAAATGCAAATGGAAATCAATTTTTCGATATTAGGGTAAGAAATAATAAAGTTTATTTCTTGTTTCACTCAAGACATATGAAAATTAATTTTTCAATTTTAGGGTAAGAAATTACATATGGAAATTACATATTGAAATTAATTTTTCAATTTTAGGGTAAGAAATAATAAAGTTTATTTCTTGTTTCACACAAGACATATGGGAATTAATTGCTCAAAAAGTTCTTTTGTAATAAATATTCTTACGTATTCCAAACGTGAAACATCATAACAACGGATTTTAAAATAAAGATTCGAACTTTCTTACAAATGTCTATAAGGGCGGAAATAATGCAGTAAGTTTTTCAAATTCATTGTTTGATAAATTAATTTAAGAAGGTACACGGTGAGCTTCGATTGAGTTCAACCCAAAAAGACCTGCACCTCTCGTTTTTCTTCTAAAATGATTTCAGTGATGCCTCACAATTATTTTGAGACCAAAAAGAAAAAAATCGCTGGAGAGATTGTTGAATGAACTTAATTTTTTATATTTATTTGCAGGTTATTATGTATATTTCCGTAAAAAACTACTCCAAAGTGGTGCTTTTGCGGCTTAAAGTCTGAAGTTTGACATCGAAAAATAGTATCTAAACACTAAACAACCATGGATATCTGGTACCTATTAAAACTTTGGAAAAAGTATAAAAAATTGCAGTTTTTATCAGTTTTTTTTAGTATTTCTTCACTTCAGAGCTTCCTACTTTAAAGCTAAACAAAAGTTAAAGTGAATTAAATTTTCTGTAAAACTGAAAAAAATAATAATCTTATCTCATATAGTTTAGGAGATACAACCTTCAAAATTTATATTTTTCTGAAAAATTTGACGAAAAAAAAATTAGTTTTAGTTTTTGTGAAATGGCATATTTTCTGTGCTCTGTAGTCAAAAATAGTCACAATATGAGTTAAAGTAGACTTAATTTTAAACAAATCTTTTAAAAAAGAAATTCCCATAGATTCAAAGTTATAGCGTCTTGAAAAATATCCACTTTTATGAAGATTCGTCAAACAGTAAATTTTTTCAAAAAATCGCGTTTCTACTGCACTTTACGTTAAAATTTGTTCTTATAATAATAAAAGTACATAAAAATTACCTAAAAATCTGAAAAACTTTAATAATTTCTGAAATATAGCTATAAAATTTTATAGCTGTATAAAATTATCTAAATGTATCAAATTACCTAAAAATCTGCAAAACTTTAATAATTTCTGAAATACAACTGTAAAATTTTATAGCTGTGTTTTCAGAAATTATTAAAGTTTTTCAGATTTTTAGGTAATTTTATGTACTTTTATTATTATAAGAACAACTTTTAACGTAAAGTGCAGTAGAAACGCGATTTTTCAAAAAAATTTACGATTTTTCATAAAAGTGGATATTTTTCAACTCGCTATAACTTTGGATGTATGGGAGATAGAACATTTCTTTTTTTTTTAGATTTACTTGAAATTAAGTCTGCTTTAACCCATGTTCTGACTATTTTTGACTAAAGTCCACAGAAAATATGCTTTTTCACAAGAGCTAAAACTAATTTTTTTTTCGTCAAATTTTTCAGAAAAATACAACTTTCGAAAGTTGTATCTCCTAAACTATATGAGATAAAATTATTATTTTCTTTTAGTTTCACAGGAAATTTATTTCACTTTAATTTGTGTTGTGGCAAATTTAAAGTAGGAAGCTCTGGAGTGAAAAAATATTTTAAAAACTGATTAAAACTGCAATTTTTTACACTTTATCCAAAATTTTAATGTGTGCCGTATATCCAAGGATGTTTAATGTTTAGATACTATTTTTCGATGCCAAACTACAGACTGTAAGCCGCAAAAGCACCACTTTTGAGTTGTTTTTACGGAAATATACATAATAACCTGCAAATAAAAATAAAAAATTAAGTTTATTCAACAATCCTTCAAGCGATTTTTTTCTTTTTGGTCTCAAAATAATCACGAGGCATCATTGAAATCATTTCAAAAAATTAACGAGAGGTGCAAGTCCTTTTGGGTTGAACTCAATCCAAGCCCACCGTGCTTGTTTATTTTGTGAGGCCTTTTTTCAATAAACGAATCTTAACATTTAAATTTATGACTGAAGAATACTAAAAGGAGTAAAAAATTTATCACTTATGTGGATTCATTGCAACGGTAATAAAGAATATTCTAAAATTCTTTTTCGCTTTTTATCTTTCTGGAAAGACGTTATCGAAAACGTGTGTTTCGCTGCAAACCATATATCAAAACTATATTTCTTATCTCACGATTGTAACGTTTGCAGCATAAAACTATAGCTGTGAATTCGATTTCGGGTGTTTTCCCGGGGTTTTCTATTTTTATTATAATACGGTTAAATCACGTGTATTTCATGTTTAAATCACGTGTAAAAGTTATTGCAAAACAAGTGTTTAAAGCGGACATATGACACGTGTTTTACACGTGCATTTGGTGTGAATTACACGAGTAATACACGTGGTTTACACGTGTGTGAGTTCCCTGAGCACTTTGCTTCCTCGTTATGTTGAAATAGCAAATATAATAGATAATTTGCTTCCTCATAGAGAAAGCATTAGTTATTTTAATAAAATTGTTAATATTAATTTTTTCAATATGATTAAAATTTTCTTAATCTTCAATAAAATGTATTAATATTATAGGTCAATCGATTCGTTTCGAGTCAAGGATATTTTTTTTTGAAATCCTTGTGTCTGATTTGAGATATTAGTGGTAAAAATAAGCCCTTCAATTTTCATCAATTTATCTGCAACCGTTCTCAAGTTATCATGTTCACAAAAAGATGTGACATCCATACAAACACACACACACACCTTCGGACAATTTTTTAAAACATTGTATTAGACATTTATCAATTGACGAACTTCTTCTATGAGGAAGCAAAATAAGCAGCATTAATTTGAACATATTAAATCATTTAAAATATATAAATAATAAATTAAAAATAAATTAAATATAAATTAAATTAAATTAAACTTCTTATTAAAATAATCTTATAAAAATCTAGATAAATTTTTCTAACAAATTTTTTCGAAAATTTCAGTTAAGTAACTTTCAAAATAATTTCTCTTACATTATTTGTTATTAAACTAGTTAAAAGAAAAAAGTTATTATCTATCTAAATATCATTTTCGCAAGCATATTTTGCCATCTCATTCGTTTTTCATTACAATTTAAAACAGTTCAAAATATAATAAACGGAAAATAATTACAAAGGTATATATTAACGACAAAAAAGTAAAGTAATATTTTTTATTAAACAAAACAAAAACAATTTAGATTCCATGATTGTTTTTTTACAAAACATTGGATCTATTTATCTTTATCATCACTATAATAATAATCAGGTACTATACTCGAAGCAGACTTCATTGAATTTTATTCAGCTTTGCAATAATTGGCACCTGCATAAAACAAAATGATTATTTAAAATTTATTTATAAAGATTATAATTAAATTTTTTAAATACCTGGTGTTTGAGACACGATCCAATCTATAAAAGCACCCACTCGAGTATTTACTGAAGGGTTCTTGGTTCCACAGGCGATACCGTAACTAATAATGCCAACATTAACAATTCTTCCTGTTGATGGATTTTCCCATAACAGGGGACCACCACTGTCAAACTAAAAGAAGTAATTAATTTTAATCAATTTTAATTATTAAAAGAAAATTATTAAAAGAAAATATTAATTTCAGAAAAATTGACAATTTTAAAAAACAGTCAATTTATTTAAGTACAAACAGTAATAAAGCATTCCACTTTTTTTACCATAAAACTAATACTATAAATACCTATTTCAGTCAATTATTTAATTACAAACAATAATAAAGCATTACAAGATTTTTCCCCATAAAATTTAATACTAGAAATACCCATTTCTAAAAAATTGTCTTTTTAGTTTAAATTGCATATAATGGCAATTTTACCTGGCATGCATCTTTGCCTTCTGAAAATGTGCACATTTGACTATCCACTACATTTGGGAATGTCCTCCTACATTTTGAAAGATTGATGACACTCACTCTAGCTTTTTGCAAAATATTTGACGTCGATCCAGCAAATTCAGTCGTTCCCCAACCTTCATTTAAAAGAATCAATAATCTCTATATTGTTTATTTGATCTACTAATATGTAATATAAAAATGCGTACTTTAGTAATTGTTATTGATACTCTTAAGAAAATAATTACTTTACCCAAAATTTGAACATAAGCTCCACTAAAACTGTCGCGATTGTGTTGAAATGGAAGACAGGCTGGACCAATTTCATTGGTAAATTTTATTATACCGACAACAGTTATCACACTAATGTCCGAAGGACTATTTCGTTTAGCCAGTTCATAAGCAGGATGTATGACAAAATTAGAGACCTTGAAAAGACTTGCGTTTGTTTCACCACCTAAAGTGAAATAATTTAAATTTTAAGACTTTCCTTTTTACTGTGCATTTATTGAAGAATCAATTTACTAAATGTAAAATAGAGTTTTGAAGCAAATTTAGTTTCAATTTTAAAAACTCATACCATTCGAAAGATCATGATCTCCAATAAGTACACCCATATCAACCGATTGTCTCTTTGCTACACAATGAGCAGCTGACAAAACGTGTTTGTTGGATATTATTGTACCACCACAGAAAACTTGTGCTAATGTTGCATCAACGATCCCTGCCATCATTGGAAATTCATTTACTCCAGTATTTTCACCACCGACTATTCTCGTCTGAAAAAAACAATAAATTATTTTCTTAAATTTTACAAGTGTTTTGAAATTTCTTATTTTTTAGTAAAATTGATATTCCTTCATTTTAAATGATTTCTTAACTCTGAAATATTAAGATAAAATTTTTGTATACAGATAAAAAGATTCCACTTCTTATAAACCAAATTGTACAATGAACAAACTTTACACAAAAAGGTCAGCATAAAATTTATTTTTATAGGAATTTTGTTAGAATGAGGGTAGTTTCCGGAAGGGTGAGAGATAAATATTTTCTGGTTGACCAATACAATACTTTCCTGTTGAAAAAATGTTGGTCCCGCTATTTATTTTCTTTTTTAAGAAAGATTTTAAAAGTAGAAGTGAAAAAGGGTGAGTTCTGGGCAGATTAGAAGATTTAAATTTTGAATGGTAATTTTTCTTGTTAAAAGCGATTATTTTCCATTAAAAAGTTTTTGGTATGAGAATTTAGGTTTTTGTTAAGAATTTCTAACTTTAATGGGTAAAAACGGAGGATTCCGGAAAATTTAGAGGGATGAAACTTAATTTTTATTATTTTTTAATAGTCTATCTTTCGTTTGGGATGCATTTATTATTTTATTACATACTAAACATACTGTACGATTTTTTTTATGATCATTATAAAATATGAAGCAATTTTTATACTAATTCAATTTATGCAATGGTAATATTTTTTATACCAACCGGTTTCTTCCATCCACATCTGCAATTTTCTTCACTATCAATAGCTTGAAGATAGCAAGCAAATCTTCCTCCAGGTGTATTTCTAACACTCTGGAAACTAATTGCCATTTCCAAACCTTCTGAATCTCTGCTAAATGAACCAGTTCCACACAATCGTAGTGGACCTAATCTTGGACTTAGATACACGAGAACTTGATCTAATTGACAATTGTTACTCTAAAAAAAGTTGATTATTAACTTTAATCAAATTTGAAATAAAAAATTTAGGTTGTTATTAATCTCTAAGAATTATACAAGATTTTGTTTATATTTAAAAACTATTTGTATAAATATTTAACTAAATGTGTTTATTATAATATCCTCTAATTTATCATAATATTATTACAATAATATCTCACCGAGGGAACTTCGAATACATCACAATTCAAGTGAATTCGGAATAAACTTCTAATATTCCACTGACAAGAGTTTGCCCCTGTATACTCATTGGGATAATTAGGACTGGTTATATAATATGTCCTTCCCGATAGTACATTCAATAGAAAAGTACAATTTGGATCAGCTGCATTACTCGTGTAACACAGAATGAGCAGAAATCCCAAACAAGATATAATTTCTGAAAAGAGTTCGAGAAATAAATATTTAAATTTTGTTTATCAAAGCCAAATTTGCTTTTATTCTTTATTGTTATATGTACAATATAATTCTTGAAGTACTTAAGGTCTGGAAAAGCCCAGAACAGAGATGTGTTCAGGTCAGGATACCCAGGTGGAAAAATTCTATAGAATTTATGTAGAAAGCATTCTAAAATTCCACAGAATTTATGTAGAAATCATTCGACAGAATCCTCATAAGAATTCTATTCAAATTTTTATAGAGACTTCAGAAGAATTCTGCAAGAATTCTAGTTCAATTTCTACAGAATTTAATATAGAATTTCTGTATTGTTAAATTTTAGAGAGGATTCTATAAAAATTAGATTAAAATTCTTGTGAAGACTCTACATAGAAATATGAATAGAGTTCTTGTGAGGATTTTTTAGAATGCATTCTACATAAATTCTATAGAATTTTTCCACTTAGGTTAAAAAAGATTTAAGAAAAGAAATATTATTCCTTTGAAGTGAAGATTATCAACATATGCCAATTTTCAAAATTTTCTAACAGTCTCTGTATTAATTATTGTGATTCTTAAATAAATGAGTAAGAAAAAACAATTGTTGTATCAAAGTCTAAACAAATTTTAGAACAAAATTTAAATTTTACGTCTGAATCAAAAATTGTCACTTACGTGGACTCATCATGCTGCTTGCGGTAAAAGTGACATTTCTAAAATTATTTTTCGCTTTTTATCTTCTTGGAAAGACCTTATATCGAAAAACCATCTTTCCCCGTAAACCGTATCAAATGATGTCTTATCTCGTGCTTGTAACGTTTACAACATACAAAAAAGTAAACATAAACGCAAATTGGTCTAAAGCCCAGACGTAATTAAAATTTTTTTCAAATAAGCTCAGATTACAATGCGCAATAATTACCATAAAAATGGCCACCCCTTTATTTTGTCGAATTACAGATGCGAGTACTTACGTGACATCTTAAAAAAACTAAATCTTTTCCTTGCTATCAACTTTTCGCTCTAGTTGGATAAGTCGCGTTCTTAATTTTACAACTTCTACATATATGCGGATCTATATACCTGCATGGCCAAGGTATATATTCCGCTGATAACAGTTGCACATAATTTACAGATAGGTTAAACTTTTTCAAGAGCATAACAACTGTTTCCTCGTAAAAACGATAATGCAGATGCGAAAATCATAATTAGCAATGTATCTTTTGAATATGTGAAGGAAAGCTGTAAAAACAACGGAAAATTGATAAGGAGGCATATTTATCAAGTTTTGTACATTATTCTTATGTTGTGTTTTACAAATTGGTTAAATTAAAAGAAAAAATAATGATAGGTGTTTAGGAAACTATTTTCGATAATTATGTAACGAAAGACTGGGAAGGTTTCAAATTTCAAAAAATCGAAATTTTTTATTTCATATTCGGATAGTGCGATCTATCAGGAACATTTTTCCGTTTAGTAGAATTGAAAATTCGCAAAACTTTGACCGGAAGAGCAAAAAGGGTGAAGCGGGGCACGCTACGCCCTGAACTCTGAACACGTATTGCTCAAAACAGTGTTTTTCGGTACCTTGTGCATGTTATTTTAAGAATGACAATAGATATCGACCTGCAATTTGGAAGACTTTTAGAGAACACTAACCCGCATAAAATGAACCTGGAAAAAAATTTCTAAGTTTATTTTCTTAAATTTTATGACGAAAAATTACTCACATTTTTAGCGATTTTTCATTTTTCAGGTACTATTTTGTAAATTTTCATTCGATTTTCGATTTCTCAGGTTCAATCTGTGTGGATACTCTCTCTGAAGAAGTCTGAAGAAGAATCTTTGAAAAATCTTGATTGGTTCATCGGAAATCAGGTCGACAATGTCACACAGGAAAAGTGACACTTTATCTAATTGTTATTATCTTTTAATTTTTTAACAATTTCGGACTGTTCGATACATTCTCTTCATTTATAATAATGTATCAAAAAATGCTGAGAAGAACAGCCATGTAGATTGAGTCATATGCCGTCAATCTACGCATGAAGTTCTCTCGATTCTCGGCCGCTGAAATCACTTCCTAGTTCCCTGGACTTTGAAACGAGTTTTTCTCGAAACAGTGATTTTCGGGACCTTGTGCATGATATCTTGAGAATGACAAGAGCTATCGACTTTAAGGTGTGTCCAGAATAGGAACTTCTTATGTCGCTTATACATGCATGTGAATGCTTATACAGTTGCATATAGGTTTTGACCTGTACGTACATGTCATTGTCATGGTTAGCAAAGGTTTACGTCAATGTAAAACATTGGCAAACATGACAACGAGGTTTATGTCAATGTAAATCTTTGGTAACCATGACAACGATATTGACCTACATGTCAAAACCTGATATGCAACTGCATAAACATTCATATGCATACATAAGCGACATAAGAAGTTCCTATTCTGGACGTACCTTTAAATTTGGAGGGCTTTTAGAGAATACTATCTCGCATAAAGTAAACCTGAAAAACAATGGTTGGTTTAATCCACTTGATTAAGTATTATGATAAAAAATAACTCGAATTTGTTGTTGTTTTTCGTTTTTTGGACACCATCTTGTCAATTTTCATCCAATTTTCAATTATCGAGATTCATTCTATGAGAACACTTTCCCTGAAGAAGCCTAAAAAAGAATTTATACCACTCTAACCTCAAAATCTCAACTTTGACATGATTTTTCGGCTCTCGTGGTATAAAATACT
>JBAGKK010029003.1:0-11067 GCA_037177015.1 Euceroptres primus
AGACTCATAATGAAGTCTTTAGATAGCTGTAAAAGAAAAAAAAGTAATCACGTTTCTCAGTATGTTGCGTTTGTGATTTGAGATTTTACTACAATAAAAAAGGCCTATAATAGCTGTGAACTTTACAGTAAATTCTGCTTGAGCCTTTCAAAGCATTTCTTGTTTAACATATAAGTTCTGTAATTATACATATATGTGATGTTATTTACAATTTGTATGGGAAAAACTTACTAGAAATGTGTTCTTCTTGGAGAAGAGCATCACTTCGAACTCCAGTGGCCTGGAGCCTGAGGTATCCAAGATGCCTTGCAAGAACTTTTCCTCCAGGTATTTTTTGCCAGTGACTCAGATTCAGTTCCAGGAGTTTCTTTCCACATTTGGGCAATTCTGAGGAAAGTGGCGCAGGGTTTATGGAAAATGCTCCAGTGCACCAGGACACCCAAGAAGCCACGTGACTTGAATTCCATTCAGAGGGATCTGTAAAAGTACAATCATAAACTTATGATTATAATCAGAAAACTTATAATGTAAGAAAAACAATTAAATAATAAAAATTGATATGGCCTAACTTAAAATTCAGAAAAAATATTTGGTTAAATCCAGAAGTAAAATGTTTAAATCAAAATATTTGTTGTTTTTTTTTTCAAAAAATCGATAAGTTTCTGGCAACGACCCATATAATAATTATTACATTACAATTATAATATATAGTAAATTAAAATATGATATATTTTTGGCAATAATTGAATATTTTATCCTCGATTAGATCATGGAGACTCCGAATTTATCATATATAATAGACAGTATCTAGTATTACGGAAATTTCCGTAACAATATCCTCGGTATTTATAATATGGAATTTCCAAGCGTTGGAAAAAATTGGTTATTTACTCTTTTGAGTCAGAAGTGATTAATCATCGGATGAATAATGCGATTAAAATATTGGTAACTTCATGTTAACATATATTTTGAAAAATGACATTGAATCACATTCATATGTTAAAACTATTTTCAAATATAAAATTTAACTCTAATGGTGTTCCGAAAATGTTGAAATAATAATAATTATTGCATTCACTTCATGTTAAACCCATTCTAAAATATAAACATTATTAACACTGAGTAAAAATCATGTTACAATCATTTTTAAAAAAGTTTGCATTTTTTTAAATTAAACAAAATTGCATCTACTTCATAATACGAAAATATTGAAATGTATAAACTTTCTCTACTCCATGCTGGAAATTTTTTAAATATAACTATCACTTCAAATCATGCTACAAAAATGTTGAAACTTCAAAATACAATATGTTTTCCCCAAAATTTCTTCAATAACAATTAACAAGTGACAATTCAGAATTAACAATTGGCAATTACCAATTAAAATTGACAATTTCCAATTGAAAGTTAACAATTGACAATATTCCAGAATCCAGTATTTAATTTACAAGGATTTCAAGATTTCAACTCACTAAAAATTATAAACGCTGTAAATATAAATCACTCTTAAACGTATAATATATAACATTGTATAAATTTAGTTTGAAAACCATTTTTTTGAATTGTATATCATGAAGTCCAGTTCATGTTATTATGTTATTATTATGTTATTTATGTTATTAATATGTTACGTTTTCAAATGTAAAAATTGCATGCACTTCATACAATAAATAATTTTTTTTGAAATATGTATAATATTAAATGTACATCATCTTCCTACATTTAAAAACAATTTTGAAATATAAAAATTAATACAATTCATGATCCGAACATTTTGTGTTCAAAGTAAAAGTCAGAAAATTAATTCATGTGAACCATTTTAAAATATAAAATTATTAACATTGACTCTAAATCATGTTACAATCCTTTTTGAATATAAAAATTGCGGACACTTCCTGTTATCAAAATATTTAAATATAAACACTGCTTGAAAATTTAGAAAGATATATTAATTTTAATAAAGTACTTGAATCCCTTTAATTCTCGGAATTTCTTTTATAATTTGATTTCTTATGTAATCATTATTTTTGTATTTTTTTTATATTGTTATATAGCCAAACTTCCCAAATTGTAAATAATTTTGGAGAAACCTGCTTAAGTTTCAAAATAATAAGAGATTATATTATTCTGTAATATTATGGGATATTATATTATTATGTAATATTATTTCTCAAATGTCCCAACTTGAAAATGGAATATTTCAGATCGGACGTAAGTGTTGTCCTAATGGATGGTAATTTTACCAAAAAATATACTCCTGTTTTGTCGAAAATTAGCCGAGTTAGAGGGGGTGAAATTTTGAAGTTTTGGGTGGATACTCTCTGCTACGAGAATATTTGCTCCTTTTATAAGTAAGTTTAAAAAATTTAGCCTGGTCGTTTTCGATAAATTTTTTCTTGACCTTTCGATTGATCATAAGCATCTTTTGAAAATTTCAAAATTTGACCTTGATTTATCAAAAAGAAAAATAAAATCAACTTTTTTTGAAGATGGGCACTTTTGATTTTTTTTTTAATATTCCAGGAAAAAAGCTGAGGTTTTTAACAATAAAATCCTTGAAAAGCAAAAAGAATTTTTTTTCGAGCCATTGAATTTTGAGTAACCTAATTTTTTCAAAAAAGTTTTTCTATGGATATGGACGCAAAAATCTTGGCAAATTTTTTTCATGTATTACAGTCTTGGATAACAAACAATAATATACAATAAATAAATATTCAAAAAAAAATTTTGTTGGTTTTAGATTTTTTTTAAATTGAGAAAAATAAATTTTTTGAATTTGGTTAATTACACGTTTTGAATAAGCAAAAGACATTTGCATTTATTATATTATGCATATTACATGTGAATTGTACCTTAAAAATGCGCAATGAACCAAATTCAAAAATTTTCTTTCTTGCCAAATTTCAAAAAATTCTAAAATCAACAAACAATTTTTGTTTAATTTTATTTTGTTTATTTTTTATTTTAATTTGTTTATTTTTAACAATTTTTGAATATATATTTTTATATTATTGTTTATTATCAAAAACTGTACCTCCTAAAAATTTGCCGTAATTTTTGCGCCCATAAGAAATTTTTTTTTAAACATCAGGTTACTCGAAATTCAGTTTTTCAAAAACAAAAAAAGTCCTTTCTGTTTTTCAAGGACTTTATTGTAAAAAATCTCCGCTTTCTTTCTAGAATATTTTCAAAAAAATCAAAAGTGCCCATCTTAAAAAAGTCGATTTTATTTTTGATTTTGATAAATCAAGGTCAAATTTTTAAATTTTCAAAAAATGCTTATGATCAATCGAAATGTCAGGAAAAAATCTATCGAAAATGTTCAATCGTTAATCTACAAAATAAAGAGAAATATCATGAGTTTCTTTATCATTACATTAGATTCCATATTAATAAACCAGTATTTTAGAACAAATTTGAGTTTAAAATAAAATAAAACTTTATAGACGATTTTTGAAGAATCAGGAAGTCTCTGGGAGATTATAAAACACTAAAAAATCTAGATTGTAGAGAATTTTTTGGGATTTCACAAGATTTAATGTATCTACAAGTTTATGGAAAATTAAAAATATTCTAGTAGATTTTAAAAGTTTCTTGAAAAGTCCAGAAGTCATGAAGGATTTTCGAAAATTCTAGAGGAATCAAAATATTCTGAAAGCTTATTAGAAATTTGAGGAGTATTTTAAATTAAGTTTAAGCATGTTTCCCCTTTTTCCCCTATTTTCCCCCTTGTCCCTATTATTCTCCAAATCTCCTAAAATCACTTTTTTTTTTAGAGTTTCATTCCTTTTTTCCCTTTTGTCACTGTTTATATTCAAAGTTCCGAATTATTTTCCAAGAATTATGAGAAATAGAGACTTATGACATTCAAAAACTCTTTTGATGTTTTCTTAAATTTGTCATAATTTCCAAATTTTCCAAATCTACGAAAGTCTCCTAAAATCTCTTAAAATCCTCCAGAATCTTTAAAATTGATTTAAAATCCTTAAAAATTCATCGCAATATTTGAGACTCTTTTAGAATCTTCTGGGTTCTTCTACAGTAATTTCATAAAATAATATCCCAAAGTTCAATATTCTACAACATATACTAGACTCTTCCAGAATCTTCTAAAAATTTCTAAATACTTCTGAACCTTCTAGAATTTTCTACAGAACCTTTTAGAATCCTCCAAAATCAACGAAAAATTATCTAAATTCTCTCAAATTCTTTAGAAACTTCAAAACTTATCTGAAGTCTGTAAAAATTCTCCAAAATATTCTAAACTGTTTTAAAATCTACAATCATTTAGATTCTTCTGGATTCTCCTATAATAATCTTATACAATATTAAAGAATTTTTAATACAAACTTAAAGAATCCCAAATCTAATCTACAAAATAAAGAGAAATATCATGAGCTTCTTTATCATTACATTAGTTTCTGTATTAATAAATCAATATTTTAGAACACTCAAAAATCTAGATTGCAGAGATTTTTTTGGGATTTCACAAGATTTAATGAATCTACAAGTTTATGGAAAATTAAAAATATTCTAGTAGATTTTATAAATTTCTTGAAAAGTTCAGAAGTCATAAAGGATTTTAGAAAATTCTAGAGGATTCCAAAGATTCTGAAAGTTTAGAAATTTTAGGAGTGTTTAATTAGATTCTAGACATGAATCTAAGATTTTTGAGGATTTTTTAAGATTCTGGAGAATTGCAGCTTCCTTCGTATTTTTAAAAGAAGAAAATTTCCCCCTTTGTTTAAAATCCTCTTTCTCGAAAAAGAAATCCCCTATTTTCCCTAAAAAATTGGACTACTGAAACACTGTTATCCCTGTATTATATAATTATAATGACAGATAACGGTCAGAGGAAATGAAAAGTTGGTCAGGGAAAACGGAAAAGTCAGGAAATTTTGAAATTGCGATTTTGTAGCAACCCTGATTCTCGTACACTCAGAGAAAACTATTTTTCAAGTTTAATAAATCTTTTTTTAACCTCGTTTTCTTGATTCGATATGCAAATTTATTAAATACTATTTAAAAACATTTGTTTGATTCAAGTAGAATTCTTTAATTCAAATAATATTTGTTTGAATTAAGTTTTTCTTTTACTCAGTGGGAGGTTATATTGACCCCTGATGAAAATAATCGTTTATAATGTTGGATGTTAATTTTGGCTTTAGGGTCAGAATCCCTGATAACAAAAATGTTCGTAAATTTTTTCCAGAATAAACAATAACCACTGATGAGGGCCAGCATTGTGCGTCGAAACGTTTGGTTCAATTAAAAATGAATTGAATTATTTATTCTGACCCTAAAGCCAAAATTAACATCCAACATTATAAACGATTGTTTTTTTATTATGTTTTTATTATGTATCTTGTGATTCCTTTTTGACTGTAATTTTTTGCTGTTGTTCCTTTCAACATTTTGTGATCCCTCTAATCCTTTATGATTTTAATGTAATCTCTTGTAATCCTTGCAGTATAGTAATAATCGTGTTACAAAAATTTCAAAATATAAATTGCTCTTTCTCTCCAACATTTTCTCAAGAACAATTAACAATTAACAGTTAACAATTGAGACTTAGCAATTCAAATTCCACAATAATATCACAAAAATGACATCCAGCAAAAAAGTATAAATGGTGTAAATATAAATCATCTCACCCGACGGAACCATGACCTGTTCCTCCTTCTTTTCTTTTCTTCCGCTTCCATGGTCCCAAAAACCGGAAGTGCACTTTTTCCCACCCTCCTCACCAATTTCATCACATTCCTCACTAATTTCACAATCATCTGGATCAAGAATCTTCACAAAACTGGCATCCTCCCTCTCACGAAATTCCACTACCTCGTGCATATCATTCTCACCTTTACCCAGGCAATTTTCATCTCCTAATCTTATAGCCTCTTTAATTCTAAGGGTGGTTCCTCCCCATTCTGATTGAGCTTGACCAGAAAAATCACAAACATCCCCCGAAGCAAGAAGTTTCTCTCGCTCTGGCTGCACGGAAACTGGCAGTGAAATTGAACGGTCCACGTTCTCCGACGGTTCCTTCTGCGACGAAGGATGATTCACGGACATCGGCGATGGGTCTTGAAAATCGAGTCACCGCTTCCTGGAAATTTGGAGTGCACGTCATCCGATCTTCCGGCTTTATTTGACACTCGCGAGTTCAATAAATAAAATATGTTATATGTATTTTTTTACGTTTAAAAAGAAAAATGTGTATGATGAATGAATTTTGAGATGAATTTGGATGCTGAGTATGTAGATGAGCATTCGAAGAGTTGGAAGAAGAGTGAGATGAGGTGGTATATTGATATATTCATATATTGGTATCCGGAACCTGGTTCAGTTGGTGCCAAGGAAGAAAGTCAGAAATGGGTCCGCGGAAGGGAGTTTGCCAGAAATCTAGGAGGCAGGTAAAATAAAAGAAGAGCTCCTCCTACAGAAGGTGCCATCCTCTTACTGAGAACAACATAATATTGTTGATGCAGTAGTAAAATAGCAAATCAGCCAAGATTTAGCTGTTAGAAGGGGGGAAAAAAGACAAGTAATTTTGTAGAATTAACGAAACTATTTGGTTTTTTCAAAGAAACATTTTTTTATTATATTATTAAATCAAATATGAGGGGATTACTTCTTTGATTATACAGAAGATTGCAGAGATTAGAGAAAATTGCAAGAATTACTTAGAGATTACAGGGATTATCGGGGTTACAGGAACGACTGGTGAGGGTTACAAGGATTACAGAAAAGACAGAGATTAATTAAAGGATTACAGGGGTCCCAATAAGGATTGTATGAGGGATTACAAAGTGTTTACAGGGATTGCACAGCATTACAAGATTTTCACACGAGATAACCTCATTCCAGGAATTACAGAAAGGATTTCAAGGATCGCAAGAATTAATGGGATGTAATATAATTACAAGGATTACACAAAGATAACAGGGATTACAAGTATTAAATAGGATGCAGAAATTAGTGGGACGTAATATGATTACAAAAGGATTACGCAAAGATTTCAGGGATTACAAGGATTTAGGGGGATGTAGGAATTAAAAGGATGTAATATGATTACAAGGATTGTACAAAAACTACAGGGATTAAAGGCAGTGCAAGAGGGAGTGCAAGTGAAAGAGGGAGATCCAAGGATTACTCAAGGATTACAAGGAATTAATGGAATTACTAAGATTTCGAAAATATTACACGGATTAGAGAGAATGCAAGAATTAATGGGATTTAATATGATTACAAGAATTAAACAAAGATCAGAGGGATTAAATATAATGCAGGAATTACAGGGATGTAATATGCGATTACAAGAATTAGACAAAGATCACAGGGATTACAAAGATTACACATAGATTACAGAGATTACAAGGAATTAGTGGGATGCAGGAATTAGTGGGATGTAGGAATTAATAGAATGTAATATAATTACAAAGATTACTCAAAGATTACAAGGATTAGAGGGAGTGCACGAATTAATGGGATGCAATATGATTACAAGGCTTAGACAAAAATTACATGGATTAGAGGCAATGGAGGAATTATTGGATTTACAACGATTACAAAAAGATTACAAGAAATAAAAGGATACAAGGATAACTCAAATGTTACAGGGATTAGAATGGAGTTACAAGGATTACTCAAGGATTACTCAAGGATTACAAGTAATGAATGGAATTAATAGGATTTCATAAATATTACAGGGATTAGTGAAAGTGCTGGAATTAATGGGATGCACAAATTAATAGGAAGTAATATGATTACAAGGATTACACAAAAATTACAGGGGTTAAAGGCAGTGCAGGAATTAACGGATTTACAAAGATTACACGAGAATTACAAGAGAAATAATGGAATCACTAGGTTTTCACAAAAATATTACAGGGATTAGAGGAAGTTCTGGAATTAATGGGATGCAGAAATTAATAAGATGTAATATGATTACAAGGATTACAAAAAAATTACAGTGATTAGAGGCAGTGCAGAAATTAATGGATTTACAAGGATTACTTAGAATTACATGAAATCAATAGAACTACAAGGTTTACTCAAATGTTATGGAGATTAGATGGTGTTACAAGGATGACTCAAAAATTACAAGGAATTAATGGAATTACTAGGAATCCTCAAATATTACAGGGATTAGCGGGAGTGCAGGCATTAATAGGATTTAATATAATTACAAGGATTACACAAAGTTCTCAGGGATTACAGGGAATGCAACAATAAAAAAAGTTACAAGGATTTCAAGGATTGCAGGAATTAATGGGATGTAATATGCGATTACAAAAATTACACAAAGGTTACAAAGATTAAAAGGATTAAATAGGTTGCAGGAATTAATGGAACGCAATATAATTACAAGGATTACACAAAGATTACAGAGATTATAAGGATTTAGTGAGATGCAGGAATTAATAGGATGTAATATGATTAAAAGGATTACTAAAATATTACGGGGATTAGAAAGAGTGCACGAATTAATGAGATGCAGAAATTAATAAGAAGTAATATGTTTACAAAGATTACACAAAAATTACAGGGATTCGAGGCAGCGCAGGAATTAATTGATTTACAAGGATTACTCAGGATCGCAGGAAATTAATGAAATTACAAGGATTGCTCAAATATTACGGGGATTAGAGGCAGTTACCAAGATGACTCAAGGATTACAAGGGATTAATGGAATTACTATGATTCCTCAAATATTACAGGCATTAGAGGGAGTACAGGAATTAATAGGACTTAATATGATTACAAGGATTACACAAAGATCACAGGAATTGCAGAAATTAAATAGGATTCAGGAATTACAGGGATGTAATATGCGATTACAAATATTACACAAAAATTACAGGGATTACAAGGATTACCTAGGATGCAGGAGTTAATAGGATATAATATGATTACAAAGATTATACTTAAAAGTTATAAGGATTAGAGGGGGTGCACGTATTAATGGGATGCAGAAATAAATAGGATGTAATATGATTACAAGGATTACTCAGAAATTACAGGGATTAGAGGAGTGCAGGAATTAATGAATTTACAAGGATCACTCAAGGATTACATAAAATTATTGGAACTACAAAGATTACTCAAATGTTACAGGGATTAGAGGGAGTTCAAATGTTACTCAGGGATTACATTAGGGATTAAAAGGATTTAATGGAATGCAGGAATTAATAGGATGTAATATGATTACAAGGATTACACAAAAGTTTACAAGGATTACAGGGATTACATAAGATTACAATAATTATAAAAAATATCTGGGATTAATTGGAATTGCGAGGATAACAGAAGATTACAGAAATTCCATGGGTTACATGGCACGGACCTAAAAGTCTAGTTACTCAATGGTACTTTGCGGAATACATATCTGTGATGGTATACAGATAATTTAAGCACAAAACTGAAATAATCGTTAGAGGGCTTTTGAAAAAAAATTGAAATTTTAAAATTGAAAAATTTTTTTTTCTACATTTTTAATTTATGTTACATGAAAGTTACTTCGCATTGAAAATGGAGTAAAAAAGTCTAATGAAATGTTTTTGTAAAATAATTAGGTTAAGTTCTATGACGGGTTTTGTAGTGACAAGAAGTCCTTTTCACCTAAAAGGTTATTGAAAAACATGAGTACTCGGCATTTAATTTCAGGATATGATTTTCTGTTGACCCACTAATATTTTTAGTACAAAATAAAAGTTATCGCCAGAGGGCTTTTTTTAAAAAAGGAAATTTTCAATTTTTTTTAAATTCCTCAATTTTTTTCTGAAGGTTATTTTACATTAAAAATGCGATGAAAAAGTTTTATTAAATATTTACGTAAAATTATTACCCACAGTTCTATAGGAGTTTTCTTATATTTTGAATTAGAAAATTCTTACGAAATTGTTTTAATCGAATTTGAATAGTCTTTTGTTTCTCATTTTTTGTTTTCTTACATTATATGTGCTTTTGACACTTTTAAAATATGTATCTATCATTATTTAATGTTCAGAGTAATATTTTCTTTGACAAAATGCCACATGTTGCAAAGTCTCATAAGGAAAATCATGAAAAAGTGTGCCTGTTATATCTTCGGAAAACGAAAAAGATGTTTAAAGTGTCTGAGAAACACAAATCTCTAATGGAAAAATTATTTAATTACGATTTTACTGTCGAACGGTTACCTATTGCGATCTGTAGTGGGTGTAGAACAAGGTTATTTAAAATGAAAAGTATCAGTGTCAATAGTTTACAACTATCGAACTATTCCCGGTTCAGCGATTGCATCATTAACAACAAAATAGGTGAAAAATATGATTATCAGCTATGTGAGATTGTCAGAATGTCTTCATACAATTTAAGTAGCAGTCCTGAAAAGTGTTCGCTGATATTTCGAACAGGACTATAAGTATTTATGCACACATTTTTAAAATTGAATTCTAAACATTGTTATTCTAGGCACATCGATACTATCTAAAATGTCATAAATGTAATTCAGGAAGTCGTTTTCGGAGTTTAATAGAATTGGTTCAAAAAACACCCAAGAAAGGAAGAGAACAAGCAGCTTCGGTTTTATTACAAAGTACGAGGGTAGTTCAATAAGTCTTTAGAATAAAGTATAAAAAAAATTTTTTTTGGGTAAATTTTTTTTTATTTTTCAACATAATCTCCTTGGAGCTCTATACACTTGGTCAATCGGTTTTTAAGTTTTTTCAATCCTTCAGAAAAGTGCGTTTTCGAAAGTTCCTCAAAATAAGCACTTACAGAGGCAATGACGTCTTCGTTGTCTGGAAATCTCTGTCCATCGAGCCATTTTTTTAAGTTTGGAAATAAGAAAAAGTCACTGGGGGCTAAATCTGGTGAATACGGTGCGTGTTCAACCAATTCGAATTTTAGTTCTTTAATTTTAGCCATTGAAACGAAGCATGTGTGAACTCGGGCGTTGTCGTGATGAAAGAGAATTTTTTTCTCGCCAAATGTGGTCGTTTTTTTAAATTTCTTCTTTCAGCTGCTCTAATAATGATGCATAATAGTGACCAGTGATTGTTTTACCCTTTTCCAAGTAGTCAA
>JBAGKK010029014.1:0-11066 GCA_037177015.1 Euceroptres primus
GCAATCTCTTAAGATTTTCTAAAATCCTTTGCAATTCTTGTTTTTCGATTATTTTCAGTGACAATTTTCGGTTGAACTAAAATCGTTGGTTATAACACGCTGCTTAATAAATTAATCATTTCTCCTATCCTTTTTTTAATTATATTTATTACAATTCCTATATTGATGCGAGGATATACATAACAATTATGACAAACCATCACTGAGAATCGACACTCATAACCTCAATATTTTAAGTTTGTTTTTATAACTTTTATCACGACAATACAAAATAGTTTTATTGATATGATTATTTTTACCGCAAGCTTTCACGTACCTAACCTTAAACTTTAAATAGATTATGTATGATTTACAATCTTTCACTTTTAATTTTCAAAATGAATCTCGAAATATCTAAAAATAGCTTTAAAAAATTGCGAAATTTTCCACTTATATCAACATATTTTGAATTTTTTATTCATTGAATCACCATAAGAAAATCTTTTATCAACAATCCTCAAACTTTGGTTTGCATTAAATAGAGTGTTGAATCATGCTCAACAGTCATGTTAGTAGAAAGAGAATGAACATATAATTATAACACTAACATAATATATGTATTAAAGAATACAAAATCAAAAACTTACCAAATAATAAATGAAATATCCAAAGATCCGAATCATCGAACCGGAACCAGGAGGACGCGCACATTCCACTCTATTATTTTTGTAAAGTGTGAAGTTCTCTTCATTAAATTTAATCAGATGGGCGAGCCACGAGTCGATTGTTTCGATACACTAACCTTACTTACCTATTTTTCGTGCGACTTTTGAATTTCACCATCCATTTATATAATTTTAAACAGTAAACATTCAAATTTATTTGTCTTGTTATCATGATTAATAGAACAAATCATATTTTCGGCAACTTTAAATGTAATTCCCGGTTGGAATTTGTATTCCCGGTTAATTCCTGGTTTTATTTGAATTCCTGGCTAATTCCTGGTTTTCCTGGTTAGTAGACATCCTGGTCTGACATCAGTATTCATACTTATAAAAAAAATATTTTGGTGCAATTAATCTTGTAATTATTAGGTATTTGAAGGGAGGCAATGCAAAACGAGATAAGGGACATTTTTCCGAGAATGGGGTTTTTGCTAGAAAATTCTTAAATCACGTACACATCGTGTTAAAAGGATTTTTTCGAAATCGCATTTTTTATGGTAGTAATCAGTAGTACTAAAAAATTGGTTTGGCAAAGCGTTTTTCAAAAAGGTTTGCGCGTGCGCAGTGGTCGTGGCTCGTGCTTACATCGACACAAAATATTGACAGGGATTTTAAAAATAATTATGTTTTTTAAGCTACTAAAACGCTGGGAAGAGAAGTCCTGCAAAAACATTCTTGAAAACAAAAGAAAGAAAAGTACCAGTTTGTTTGCAATTTTCTATTTTCATTATAAAAAGGCTTAAGTTATTTATACAAGAAAAATGTATTATTTGACACCTGCCAATAGAGCAGAGAAGGAAAGTAGAAAAGCGGTTTTGTACCGTGCGATACTCTCTATTGAGGGAAGCAGAAAATATGCCTAACCATGAGGTTTGGTAGAGAGCCGAGTCAAGTTTTGTGACGAGCTTCGGGGGGTAAGGAGAGGGGAATCCTTCACTCGAAAAGACAGAATTGGTCGGTTAACTGACCGGGGAGAAGTGACTAGCACTGGGATGGGGGTGGCTTGCTATCGTCCACTCTAGTGAGACCCAGCACACGCTTGTGGCTGACGTGCGCGACGAAGCCGCGCACGCCGCCGATTCACGATACTTATGATAGATATAGGGTAGCGAACTGTGATGAACAAGACTGAACACAGAATTCAAGATGAGTATTAATAGACCCGTGATAATAATGGCGTCCTTGAAAACTGCGTTTAGTTCCGTGCAAAAACTTCCGATTTAATTTTACGTTTATTTAAAAGTTTAATTAAGCAAAAAAAAAAGTTAAGTAAAACGTTTAAGAAAATCAAACAAAGAAAAACCACTACAGATATGATGCAGGAACATAATACAAAACTGACCACACACGTCCGAAGAGGCACTTTGTAATCATGCAGACGATAAAAATGTTGAAGAATAGGAAGCAGTAATCTGTAACTATCGAAGTACGTTCCCCGGCGTCGAGAGTGTGTTCATTGTAGAATTATAGTTTTTTCCGGGTGAAGGTGTTTGGAGTGAAGGTTTTTGTACAATGATATTTCTTCACGTCTCTGTTTTCGAGAAAAAATGCAAATGTCACGTCTTGTATGGCGCGGCGCGGTTCGGTAGGGCAAAAAAAGTGTATGTGGACAAATTGATTTCCAGACCACAATTTTCATCAGATTTGGACGCTTTTGTTTTAAATGAAAGCTAATGAAATTCTACATACATCCTTCTTAGCCGACTAAAAAAAATTGTACTTTTTTATTTAATAAATAAAATGTCAAATAAAAATTTGTTGATTTTGAAGAGTACCATTTTCTATAAAATATTCAGATTCATTCCAAAATGTCTAGAATCAATGAAACAACTATCCAGAAATATTATCCAGTAGGACTGTTTAAAATTTTAAAGACAAAAAGATTTTTTGAGTCGGACTAATGAAAATGAATAAATAATTTGTTATTTAATAAACAAATTTAATAAATAATTAACCTTATAAGTTATTTGCGATGAAATAAGTACAATTGCTTTTACGGAAGCGTCCATAAATTACTCTATAATTACACACAGTTTATATATTTGACCACCCGGTAACAATTAATAATTGCTTAAACAAAATTAATTAACAAATGCGTTATTTGGTTATTTTTTGACATATGGACTTCATTTTTTCAACATAATCAACTGTAAATAACTAATTTTCAACCTTTGTTAGATACAATACATTGTATACAATACATTGTATCTGCACGCCGAAAGGTGAAAAATGGCTAAATAGTGGACTTATTAATTAAGCTGATATAAACAATTCGAATGTCCCGAAGAAAATTGTCTTAACAAAGATTTCCTACTACAGAATATTCTACTTCGCTAGAGTGTCGTATCTCTATTTACTAATACACAGAGATACGGCACTCTAGCGAAGTAGAATATAGTTAATACACTCTGTTTTCGGAAATTTTTGTTAAGGCAGTTTTCTTCTGGACAGTCGAATTATGAGTTTGTAGTCGATATATTTAGGTTTCACAATTTTTGAATTTTCGCGCCTCGATGCGATTGACATCTATAGATGGCGATTGATTATCAAAGAGTGATTGTTCTATTCGATATTGGAAGAAAGGAGTCAGTCTTGAATCAGCCATTATTGAATAAACTGTTCTTTATATTTTCTAATGTAAAACATCCTTTTTATCTAACGCTCGACCATCCCCTTCGGTTACTACAGTTATCAGAAGTGGGATTCGAGAGGCCTCAGGTATTCGGGAAAGCTAAAAATTAAATGTGACGCCAGTGTTCGTGCGCCGGTACGAAGCTTGGGTATCGCTTCAGTTGCAAACTTGAACAAAGGATGGAAGTGTGACGCTGTTACGTTTACACCTCAGCGAATAATTGGCTACGGGTGCCGAAGAGAGTTGTTGATTACGGTTATTGGTTGCCGTCGGGTTGTGTGAGGTTCGACAAAAGGATAATACATGCTGAGGTGTTCGAGTCGATTCTGGGACGATCGGTGCGAAAAGCCTATGTGTTCTAGTGTATTGGCGTAAAAAGCCAACGTGTTCGTGAATTGGCCTATGCCTTATGCCAGCGTCCTGCTGGATCTTCGAGAACACATGGAAAAAATGGGAAATTTGCAACGGAGTCTTCGAAGGGGAGAGAAGACACTACAGCTGTCATCGAGAGATCAGCCGATAAACCCGCAAAACTATCCAACAGCGAATCTACAGTGTTATCATAAGAAAAAATTCCACTCATCGAACCAGGAACGACGGAAACCATTCTACTAAGCAACGCGCGACACGATAAGTATTTTATAGAAGCTTTAGTTTGTTAGTGGTAGTCCAATTTCCTTGTTGAAAAATAAAGTTTATTTTCGAGATTCCCAAAACTGCCATTATTTTAGCGAATCTAAATAGCGAGCATTATATGAGGAAATAAACTATTCGCCTTTAGATATAGTGGGCTATATCAAAGTGGATGTTAGGTTGCAACCGTTAAATGGTAGAATATTTTCTGTTACATTTGCGATTGTACCAGATACGACAATGAGTTATGATGCGATTTTGGGGTGCGATTTCCTAAATACCCCAGGGTTAACCTTGATAAGACGTAAAACGGTAACTTTTGAATACGAAGATCCGGAGAATGATATAATATTCATTAATCTTGTAGAGCAAGAACCTGATAAGTTAACTGATTTGTCAGTGTGTCAAATTAGATCTAAAGTTACATACGACCATAAAAATATGTTGAAAATTTTACTAAACGAGTATCACGAGAAACCGGAAATGTCTAGTCCAAGTTCTTTCGAGATGGAAATCAATCTAACCTCCAAGAAGCCTTTTTATTTTAAACCGCGTAGATTGTCATGGGCCGAACTTTTAAAACTGCGATAAATTATTAAGGAACTTCTGAATCGAGGGTACATGAGACCGAGCCAATCAAATTATAGCAGTCCAATAATTTTAACTAAGAAAAAAAATGGAGAACTTAGATTATGTGTTGATTTCCGTGCATTGAACAAAATAACCATACGTGAGCATTTCCCTCTACCACGCATAGATGATCTTTTAGATCGACTCCATGGTAAGGTTTGGTTTACGAAACTTGATCTGAAAGATAGTTTCCACCATATCAGAATGTCCGAGAATTCGATTAAGTATACAGCGTTTAGTCCTCCGGAGGGACAGTATGAATATTTACGAATGCCATATAGACTTGTAAATGCGCAGTCTTATTTCCAAAGGTATTTACATTGCATTTTCCAAGATTTGATTAACGAGGATAAACTGCTCTTATATTTAGAAAATTTCCTGATTGCGACTGAAAGTCACGATGAAAATTTGTTCGGTTTTAAGGGAGGTTCTAAAATTGATGTCGAAACACGAATTGAAACTACGTTTAGACAAATGCATTTTCAGAATTTTAGAAATCGAGTACTTGGGTTACATTATTAGTAGTTATGGGATTCAACCGAGCCGAGAACACGTCAAAGCGATTTTAGAATATCCCTTACCAAAAAGTGCGAAACAAGTTCAGCAATTTCTAGGGCTAGTTGGTTTTGTACGTCGTTTTGTACCCAACTTTGCTCTGATAACCAAACCGTTGTATGAACTCTTAAAAAAGGGATCCGAATTTGTTTTTAAGGAAAAAGAGATGCAAGCTTTTGAGACTTTATTAGATTATTTGACCACCGAGCCTGTCTTAGCTGTCTATAGCCCTACTCTTTACACAGAGTTGCACACAGATGCGAGCGCGTTAGGATTCGGGGCTATCCTTTTGCAGCGGCAAGAGGATAACTATTTACATGCCGTATTTTATTTGAGCAGGCGAACTACCGAATTAGAAAGCAAATACCACAGTTACGAGCTAGAGATACTAGCCATATTTTACGCGTTGAAACGATTTCGAGTTTACTTAACGGGAATACAGTTCGTGATATGCACCGATTGTAACGCGATAAAACAAGCCCTAAATAAAAAAAGAGTTCAACTCGCGTATTAATCGATGGGCCTTGCTTCTTCAAACTTTCTCGTATAAGATAGAGCACGGAGTTTTCTAACGTATGAGGTATGTAGATGATTTGAACCGTGAAGTCTTTGTAATCGAGCCTTTGACCTTCGAACAAGAGCTTATGTACAAATAGTTATCTGATCCAGAACTGAAAAAAATCCGCGAATCGTTAGAGCAGGGAGATAGCGACAGGTACGAAATATGTAATGATTTGCTCTTTAGAAAGTACAAGGATTCTGCTCTTTTCTTTGTACCTGCGACTATAATCAATATTGTAATTAGATCTTGTCATGACGATATCGGTCACGTTGGGGTTGATAAAACTGTGGAATTGAACTTGAGGGTGTATTGGTTCCCAGAGTTGCGTAAAAAGATAAAAGAATATGTGGGTAATTGCTTGAAGTGTTTAGTGTATTGTGTGCAATCTGGTTAGAGCGAAGGTGAATTACATCTGTGGAATAGGGCCAAAAGACCTTTCGAAGTTGCTTCACTTCTCAGGAATTTGATCAGTTTATGACTGTAAGAGGTATTAAACATATCAAAGTAGCAGCTGGCACTCCTCGCGCGAATGACCAAGCTGAACGTGTATTTAGATTTTTAAGGTCAACTTTGTCTAAAATAGCTGGGTCTTCGGATTGGAAAAAGGGGCTGGAAAATTCACAATTTGTCATGAACAACACTGTAAATAGAGCGATAGGTTGTTCACCAGCTCGTCTTCTTTTTGAAGCAAACCAAGTAGGGTTACCTAACGAAGAATTTAGAAAGATTTTATTAGAAATTGAGAAAGAAGAGGAATCACCCGAGCTTAGAGCTAAATTGCGTAAAACAGCCGATGTAATCTGTGAGAAAATGCGGTTGAAGATCAAACAAGCGTTCGACGAAAAAAACAAATTTTCTGCCAAATACAAAAGCGGCGATTATATTATGTGGTTACCGAAAAAGGTGTTATCAGAGATCGATTCTTCCGTTCGATATTGGAAGAAAGGAGTCAGTCGTGTATCAGCCATTATTGAATAAACTGTTCTTTATATTTTCTGATGTAAGACGGCCTTTTTATCTACCCCTCGACCATCCCCTTCGATTACTACAAGTTATTATCGATTCACCGAAAGTGATAACAAGGAATTATTGCCAAGTAATTGGCAGTAGATTTCAATAAGAAAAACGGATTTTTAAAATTTTAAACAGATAAGAAAAGAAAAATTTATTTATGTAATTGTTAATAACAATAATAATTGTTATTCGTTGTTCAATACCTTTTAACAAAGGTCGAAAATTAGTTATTTACAGTTGATTATGTTGAAAAAATGAAGTCCATTTGTGAAAAAATAGCCAAATAGCGCATTTGTTAATTAATTTTGTTTAAACAATTAACAATTGTTACCGGGCGATCAAATGTATAACCTGTGTGTAATAATAGACTAATTTATGGCCGATTCTGTAAAAGCAACGGTATTTATTTTATCAAAAATAACTGAAACGGTTAATTATTTATCAAATTTGTTTAATAAATAACAAATTATTTACTAGTTTTCATTAGTCTAATTCTGAAAATCTATTTGCTTATAAATTGTTAAAATTTAGTTCTAATTAAATGACTAAACACTGCTAATCCCCACGAAACCATTTTCATCCACTTATTTATTTATAAAAAATTCCATAAATTTTTAAACTTCTACAGTCCTACTGGAAAATATTTCTGGATAGTTGTTTCATTGATTCTAGACATTTTGGAATGAATCTAAATATTTTATAGAAAACAGTACTCTTCAAGAATCAACAAATTTTTATTTGACATTTTTTTTATTAAATAAAGAAGTACAATTTTTCAAAAATCGGCTAAGAAGGATGTATGAAGAATTTTATTTTAAAACAAAAGCGCTTAAATCGGATTAAAATTGTTGTTTGGAAATGAATTTCTCCACAGACACTTTTTTGCCCTATTGAGCTAACCTGCAGCCATCAATGATATGCTCGATGGATTCATTAGAATCAGCACACAACCGGCACCGATCGTCCACGTTAAGGCGGAGAATATGCTTTTGGTAATTCCTGATACCGATTACCTTGTCCTGGATGGCCATGTCAAACCCTTCCGTTTCCGGAAAAAGTTCGCCTCTTCGTAGCCACAGGTTGAACGCTTCGCTGTCCACGTTGTATTGATATTCTGTCCTGGGGTGCTGTCCATGTAACGGCTGAGGAATTTGCTCTGGAGAGTTAACTCCAGAGCAAATTTGCAGAGCAGAATTTGCTCTGGATGTTAACGCCATTCGGATCAGCAAGATTAAGAGGCGTATCTTCTCTACAGATGTTCTTGTAGAGTGGGATGTCACGCTTGCTATTAAAATCCGTGGTCAACTGTGTGATCTGCGATGCACACAACTGACGGACATCCAGAACGCCTCTGTCCCGAGAGCAACGTGGTGAACATAGACCTTGTCGGTTATAATTACTGTAAGGCATTTGTAGAGCGTCGGAAGACATGCTATTGGCCTGAAGGCTGATGGACTATAAGCGTCTGGCTTCTTTGGAAGCATGTACGTAACTCCCTCAATCATGAAGGAGGGCATCAAATCTGGGTGATCAAGTATGTTCTGGTAGCACCTAGCCAACGAACCATGCACACACATGAGGCATTTATACCAAAAGTTGTGCACCATATGTGCACCATGCTCGCCAGTTTTTCGCCCTCCTCAACACTCTGGTAACGTCAGAGGTTATGATGTTGGTTACCTAAATTTCCAGAATGTTGGGCATGCGGTTTCTTTCGACGTCAAGAAACGGTACTTCCAAGTTGCTCTTGTTATTTTTTTCCCAGACAGTCACCCAGTAATGAGCCATGTCTTCCACATTCGGAACTTCAAACTTCCGATTTTGTCATTGGGTTTTACCGATTTCACGGTAGAACCGTTTTTCATCCGCCTTAAAAGCCTTATTTTGATCTTTTCTGGCGTTAGAATTTTTGTATCTGCGCTGCCGCGCAGTTAGGACAGCTTCTCTGCCTGCAGGTGTCAATTACTTCGTCCAACGTCGAATCGGATGCTTCATATTCACAGTTTTGTGAACGAAGGATGTCCGCTACGCGACGGGTCAAATTGGTGAGAGTAAATTTTTTATTTTTTTGTTTACTTAATTTTTATGTTAATGCAAACAGCGAAAGAAATGTCGATTTTGTTAATTTCATTTTTTATTTTCCAGACAAAATGTTTCTTATATTTCTCGTCCCTTGGATTTAATGCACAGGGATATAAGAAAGATAAAAAAATTGTTAACTTGCATAGTTAATTGTTGAAAACAAATTGTATTAACAAATACTCGATATTAGGGGTTATTCGTCTTCAAAGTATGTTTCTGCTCTGAAATCACTTGCTTTCATCGTTAGGATGATACGTGGCCGTTAAAATTTAAGATTAAATGTTGTTTGTTTATTTTATAAACAAATGCACATTTTGGGAGTTTTTAAGCGAAAAGAAATAGTTTTTTTCTGACCTTGCTAAAATTATATTGCCAATGATGTTTTCTGAAAAAAATTTTGCCACCCATCAATATTTGTTTATTTTATAAACAAATTATATAAACAAATGCACATTTTCGACGTTTTTAGGCGGAAAGAAATCGTTTTTTCTTCTGACCTTGCTGAAATTATATTGCCAATGATATTTTCTGAAAAAAATTTTGCAACCCATCAATGTTTGTTCATTTTATAAACAAATTATATAAACAAATGCACATTTTGGGAGATTTTAAGCAAAAATAAACCATTTTTTCATCTTACCTTGCTAAAATTATATTGCCAATAATGTTTTCTAAAACACTTTTTGCCACACATCAACATTTGTTTATTTTATAAACAAATTATATAAAAAATTCCAGTGCTATTTTCTGATGAACTTTGATTACAAAATGAAATCTATTAAATTTGTAACAAATAATGTAAGGCTATACAAATTTTAGTAATTTGAAAACTGAAAGAAATCATTCAAATTACATAGTAATATATGAGAAGCGTCAGGTTGTGCGTCATGACAACAGATGGTGCCACATGTTACATGCGCATGCGCAATAATTAATACACTTGGTCACAGCTGATTTCTCTTCTTTTCGTGTTGAACACTTAAGTCTGAAGCAGCTCTGATTGGGGAATTTATGGTTGAAAGAAACATTGAATGTTTTATTTACAGGTTTTAAACTGTCAGGACGAGGTAATTTGAAATAAACGTAAAATAAGTGATTCTTAAAAATGCAAGCATACCGTTGTTGAATTCAGCTACATCATATTGCCAGTGATATTTTCTGATCAACTTTGGTTACAAAATGAAATTTAATAAATCTATAACAAATAATGTAAGTGTATACAAATTTTAGTAATTTGAAAGCAGAGAGAAATCATTCAATTTACATAGTAATATGTAAGAAACGTCAAGTTGTGCGTAATGCCAACAGATGGTGTCACATGTTACATGCGCATGCGCAATAATTATTGCACTTGGACACAGCTGTTTATTCTAGGGATGTTCGATTCTCTCAGAAGAATCGATTTTTGAATCATGAGAATCGATTCTCTTAAAAATCGGTAACAGAAGAATCGATTTTTCAAGAATCGATCTAAAAAGTTGATAAAAATTAATTAATTTATGAGAAATTAAATTATAAATATAATTTAATTTAAATTAAGAAACAAGTTTTAATGTGTTTACCATTTTTATAAATAAATTAATGAATAAAGTAGGTAATTTAACAATTCGACTGTAAATTTTTGCAAAAATTTATATTATAAAATCTATATAACATTACATAAAGGTAGAAAACTCTTTAACATGTTTTCAATTGTCAATCCTTCACAGAGAGAAGGATTGACAAAGATATTATTATGGCATGCTAGCACCGCACTCAGGCCGTGTCACCAGCGAACAAAGAGGAGCTGTTTCATTGGTCTTTCTGTTAGTGACAAATATGTCCGCTAGCAGAAAGGCCAATTAAAAGGCTTCATTGTTTCCGTCTCCTATTTTTATTTAAGTACCGTCGGAATTTTATCATTTCAACCTGTACCATTTCAAGTTCCCCGAAACCAGTCTTGATCATTTGCTCCTTCTCTCGAGAAGGCGTCTGCGCAGATAGTTTACACCCACACATGTATACATACGTGTATGCGCAAATGGTACGCAACTTCAAATGCCCCTCCGAGCGACCTGTATCTTTTCAAGATGCCTCCCCAAATCTTGAAATGGTACAGATCCGACTGTAACTGAAACTGAGTCTGGGATGTGAAATCTCCTTTATAGTTTAGACTGTGTAAACTGTAAACTAGATATGATTGAATTGTGACATGTTGGAAGACATGTCGTATTTTTCATTGACCCTCTATATGAAATCGTTGATAATATTTCAT
>JBAGKK010029045.1:0-11065 GCA_037177015.1 Euceroptres primus
CACGTTTTCGGCGAAAACGTATAACGTTCCAACGCTCTTGAAATTGTAATTTTCGGCGGAAACGTGTAACATTCCAACGCTCTTGAAATTATAATTTCTCGGCTTCTATTGGAAAATTTGTTTCAGTTGAATGCTCATTTTAAAGAGTTTTTCAGTGCCTTCGAATAAACTTAAACTCGAACATCCAAAAAAAATAAACAAAAAAAGTTTTTTCGAAAAATTTGCGTGAAACTATAACGTAACCAAGAAAAGAATTGCCAATATATGTTTTGTTAAGTTATTAATACAGGATGTATATAGTTGTATATAGTGTAAATAAAATAAGGGATGCTAATCTGACTGACGATCTCCACGTGGTGCATCCTGTGTAAACATGAAATTAATTTGGCGAATGTCAGCAGTAAACGAAGAGAAGTATTTTTCTATCTGCTTATAATTAATTGACACTGTGACCGGGGAATTCACGATAAAATGTCTTTTTAATCGAATAATGCTGTTGCATCTGGTTTTTATTACACTATTGCGTATAACTTATTGCGTCATAAGCTAAAAATTAAGTTGGCCCCTTACTCTCATAGAATTGCATACACCTGAGGGGCCAACCAATAGTTTTTATTTTTTTAAACTATGAAGTAATGCTTTGATCATTTACGAAAAAAATTATTTGGAAGCCTTTAATGTGAGCATGATGTAGGGAAAAAATTGTTGGTGTTTCAGAAGTACCTCCTTTAAAAAAATTATTTAAAAATTATTATTGTTTTACTTATCCCCTTATTATCAACAAAATTGGTTTTCGAATTTTTTTCAGAACTCCCTTATTACCCTCTACAATATATATTTTAACCATTATGATCGGTAAAGCCGTTTTCGAGAAAATTTGATTTTTTGATTTTTCAAAATTTGTTTATAACTTTTGTAAATTTTTTTTTTTAAGTTGATATGTGGGGTAAATTTATCTTATAGAGGTAGCCACTTGCTCCCGCAATATGGATCAAATCCGAGCGGGGGCACCCAGACCATGCTTATCCTGCTACGGTCTTTTTTCTTTAAACTTCTATAACTTTTGACCTAATTAAGATATATAAGATTTCTTCCCAGATTCTGGTAGCGTTTATCGTCTTCTTTCGAAATTTGCCAGAAAATTTAGAAAATATGCAAAATTAACAAAATGGCGGCAGTTTTTCTGAAAATATTTATAGTCGTTTTTCTCAAAAAACCCACACTTATATTTTTGCCAATTTTTTGTTGAATTTGTACTATCGTAGGAAAGACATCTTCTAAGTTTTATGCGAGCTAAATAATTTTGTGGACAAGAAAACTTTTTTTTATAAAATCGAATTTTCGCATTTTTCTCCAAAACAATTTCAGATACGAAAAAATGTTAAGAAAATAGTTTGTACAATTAAAAAAGTTCTACAAAAAGTTCTATTACTCATTTATGATATCCTGCACAATTTCCGAGAAAAATAAAAAAATTCAATTTTCATGCCAAAAAAATTTTCTTGACTCCTGGTTTTTGGAAATACACATAAGTAAATAAATAAAATAAATAAATACCCATATACCCATACCCATATTTTGTTAAATAGTTTTAAAAAATGTACGTTTATACATATAAAGAAGACTGCCTGTGAGTTTTACGTGGGCTAAACAATTTTTATGGTCAGAAAATTATTTTTCATAAAATCGAATTTTCAAATTTTTTGCTGAAACGATTTAAGTTGCAAAAATAATGTCAAGACTAAAAATTGTTTGCCTTAAAAGTTTTTATATTCAATATATTTAAATATATTTCACATTCACCCTGATATTTTTCAATAATATACAAAAACTTCGTTTGAATCTCAGTTAAAAAAAAATAATACCTGGGCCCACGTTTCCAGATTTAAAGAGGAATCATTGGATTCTGTAGATAATTTAGGAACCCAATCGTGTTCAGCAGTTTTGGCCATGTAAGAAGTTTTCCTATCACATTCATCAATCTCCATCTTCCATTTTGTGACATTTTTGTATTTCCGGGATGGACGGCCTTCTTCCACTCTCACGTTTTCATTCGTCGAAAACTTTTTAGACAAACAATTTCTTATCTTGACATTATTTTTTTAACTTAAATTGTTTCAGCAAAAAATTTGAAAATTCGATTTTATAAAAAATAATTTTTTGGCCATAAAATTGTGTAGCCCATATAAAACTCACAGGACGTCTTCTTTATGTAAACGTAAATTTAAAAAAAAATATTTAACAAAATAACAAGGTGGGTATTATCATAAACCAGGAGTCAATAAAATTTTTTTGTTCATGAAAATTGAATTTTTTTATTTTTCTCGTAAATGGTGTAAGAGATCATAAATGCGTAAAGGAACTTTTTGTAGAATTTTTTCAACTATATAAACTATTTTCTCAACATATTTTCGTATTCACAGTTGTTTTCGAGAAAAATGCGAAAATTCGATTTTATGAAAAAAAATTCTCCTGACCACAAAAGTTATTTAGCCCGCATAAAACTCACAAGATGTTTTCCCTATAATAGTACAAATTCAACAAAAAATTGACAAAAAATATAAGTGTGGGTTTTTTTTTAAATCGACTACAAATATTTTCAGAAAAACCACTGCCATTTTGTTAATTTTGAACATTTTTTTAATTTTCTGACGGATTTCGAAAGAAGATGATAAACGCTGCCTGATTTGAAATCGATTCGGTCTAGAAAAAAATTCAAAGAAATATTTTTTGAAATCCTTGTGTCTGATTTGAGATATTAGTATTAAAAGTAAGCCCTCCAAATTTCATGAAATTATCTATGACCATACTCAAGTTTTAAACCTTTACTTCTGATGATTTGCTTTTCCAAGTACAAGAGTTAAAGAAAATAGTAAAAAGTGCTGATGCAATGTATACAAAATAAGTTTTTAATAAAAAATGCAATCTATAATAAAGTTCCATAAAAAGTAGTCTGCTATAAGAGACTATAAATTCTGTTCTATAAGAGCTAGAATTAATTTTTTTTTCAGTTTTAAAGATAATTTAATCTACTTTAAGTCACCTTGATACAACTTTCATGTAGGGTGTACAGGGGACAAGATATTATGCGAAGAGAAAAAGATTTAAAGTTTTTTTCACTGAAAAATCACTTTAAGAGGTCATAATTTCTGAACTATTTATGCTAAAGCATTCTTCTTTTTTTAAATTCTTCGAAAATTGTTGAACTTTCTTTTTACTCCTTAGGATTTTGACGTAAAGTGGACCAGAATCGTAGAATATTAAAAATATTAAAATATTAAATATTAATTAATATTAAATATTAAAAAAACTGATGTCTTCCACACATTTTTCAAAATCTAAAAGGGACCGGAAAGTCAATCAATATTAATCACACAGGAACTTTTTTTGGATGCAAAATTAAAGGTTTTTAGCAGAGAAAACGTTACTTATTACTTGTTTCTTTCGAAAAAATCACATAAATTGATCAAAAAACAACAAATATCGAGTTACTTTAAAAAGGAGCCCAACGATTCTTTTCATATTCGATAAAAATACTCAGGAGGCATTCCCAATACATAATTTCTGGTGTACAAACTTTAGTCTGCTCATTTAAGTGAAACTTGGTTCTGAGGAGGCGTGCTTATCATTTAAGCGTCGTGGCCATATCGGCATTTGGAATTCAAGACGAAAATCTTGGTCAAGCTTTAGAGCTGAAAAATGCACGGCCGAGTGAAAAATCCCTATGCTCCGTTCCAGCGGTAATTTTTTTGTTTAAATGCATTGAAAGAAAATCGCATAAGCTGGTCGCCAATGTGCCGGTTTTCAACGGTTGTTATAGTTGCTTACAAACAAACTGACACACACTACATTATGATACGTGCACCAATATTAGAGTCTTCTGCATCCAGACAAATGGTTAATAGGTTAATATAACATATAAAAGAAGTGCTGTTTCAAATCAACAGAAGTTTTATTCAAACATAAACTGTCTTTGTCATATTAGCATTCATGTTCTTCTTATTCGTAGGTATTGATACTAACATTCATATGACTGAAAGAGTCAAAATATTTTTCTAAGTCAGTTAGAAATTCTCAAACAAACTCATATAGCTAAAGACCTCGAAGCATTTCTTTTAGTGTTTCGTTTTCTAATGCATCTCGGCCTAATGCTGAGGAAAGAAAGTCGATGTGGTGGAACGGTCGTTGCGATCGTAGGTACTGCGATCTGATAGATACATAAAGAAGGTACCATGGGATTATTTGTCGTAAAGTATTGTGCTGACTCACGTCCACCGCGGGGGGCACTGATATGCGGGTCTATAATCCCTATGCTTAACAGAGTTCGTACGACTTCTCAAATTTATAACCGACAAAAAGTATAACTATACCTAACAGTGCACGGTTAACGGGCAAGGGATGGTCGCTTGCCAACCTGTGCACTAAATGTACAATGATTTTGAAATCGATGAACTTTTCGGATGAATTAAGTATCGATAAGTGATGAAGGACCACGGAGAAAAATGGTACAGAAATGGTCATTTCTGTAAATTTAAAGGACCTATTTTTTCCGTAGTCCTTCCGCGTTTATTGATTGTTTCCGGAAACAGCAAACTGTTAGAAATTTCAATGGCAATTTTCAGAGACATGAGACTAAAGCTTTATGCAGTTACCGTTTCTGAAATTTTATTTACAGTTTGGTAAATTTCAGTGACAATTTGGTTAATTTAAAAGAAATTTAGGAAAATTTAGTTCATTCAATATTCCGTTATACAGTTTTGAAAGTTTACGATAATTATAACTGAAAATTCTGAAACTTGTAACTGAAAATTCAGAAACTCGTAACTTTAAATTCCGAAACTGTAAAAGAAAACATTTTACGTGCAGGTAACTGAAGCTTTATGCAGTCATACGTTACTGAAAATTTAGTTACAGTCTGAGTCTGAACAATTTCAGTTACAATTTGGTAAATTTAGGATACATTTAGGAAAACTCAGTTATCGTAACTCAAATTTAAGGCAAATTTATGAAAATTCAGTTACATTTTGGTAATTTTCAGATACATTTTTCAATCATTTTAAATAAAAATTCTGTAAGATTTACCGAAAATATCAGTAAAAACAAAAAAATTTAATATATTGTCACCATTTCTCTTGAATTTAGGTAAAAATCAGTAAGTAATCGTGTCCTTAGTCCCAATAATCGTGCCGCCATCAATTTTATTTTTTAACGATTTATACTTGTGATTGTTATTGGTTTCGATAATAAATAATGCTAAAGCCCATTATTTTTTCTTGATAAATACTTCTTTAAAGATCGTTTATAATTATTTCCTTGGGTTATATGACAATTGAACGATTACTGGGACCGGTACAATTACTGGGACATTTAGCTCAAATAAATACAAGTTACTTTTTTAAAAAAGATGAGTTCAAGATAAACCAAAAATAGTTCAAAATAATCTACAACAAAAGTGGCAGTTCACTTTTGTTATCGAGAAACCCTGATTTAATAAAGAATAAACCGAAAAACTGTTCAATATGAAGCAATACCGGGTTCATTTTTTATTATATCAGGGTCACAGGCTCGCTTTATGTTACAGATCATCTTTAACCTTTTTTGGCTCATCTTGAACTCGTTTTTTCTGCGTTTCTTTCAAATTTATCTTTAAAGTAATCTTAGCACTTTGGAATCTCTAATTGTTGGTAACTGTAAATTTCCATTTTGTCCATGGAAAACAAAATAATGAGTTTCATTATTTAAATAGAAGGATTTGAATGTAATTAAGTTCAATAGATTCTTATTAGTGATTAAAAGATTTACCTAACTGTAACTCTGCATAATAGAAAATATGCTTATACCATCAAATCCAAAAATTCTTGTTTGTATTTAGAGGAAACAGAAATAAGCATTTTGACACATTCTATTAATTAAAGCTATGAATAATTAATTTAGAAATAAATAGCCAGGGGTTAATCACTACTGAATTCAGGTGAACACCTATTTTTCTGGATTCTTTTGAATTCACTGGAATTCTTTAAATTCCTTTGAATTTTTAGGGTTTCGAGCCTTAGGTAGAAACCCTTATAGTATCGGTCCGTTGTCCGTCCGTCCGTCGAACGACCCAATATGGTCATAGGGCCCAAAACTGTCATAGGTGCCAAAATTGGCATAGTATCCAATATGGATATAGGGCCCAAAACTGTCATAGAACCCAAAATTTGTATAGGACCCAAAACCGATATAGGGCCCAAAATTGACATAGGATCCAAAATTGGCATAGTACCCAATATGGACATAGGGTCCAAAACTTGCGTAGGACCCAAAATTGACATAGGACCAAAAATTGACATAGGGCTCAAAATTGGCATAGGACCAAAAATTGACATAGTACCCAAAAATGGCATAGGGCCCAAAATTGACATTGGAACCGATATGGACATAGACCCCAAAGCTGACATAATGCCCAATATGGACACAGGATCCAAAACTGGCATAGGGCCCAAAATTAAAATAGAACCCAAAATTGACATAGGACCAAAAATTGACATATTACCAATAAAGCTACGAAACCCTTCCTTGTAGGCGTTTATTGCCTACTATAACTAATTTTTTTGTTTTATTTTGAATGCCCTTGAGTTCTTTCAAAATTTTTAAATTTCCTGGAATCCTTTCGATTTCTTTGGATTATTTTAAATTTACCTTGAATTCAGATTACTTTACTTCAAGTCGAATTCAGTTCACTTAAATTCACTTGAATTTTTTGTATGCCCTTGATTTGCATGAATTATTTTGAATTTCGTTGAATTCTTTATAAGGTTTTGGAATAATCTTGAATTCTTTCGAATTCTTCTGATTTCTTTCGAATTCTTTGATTTCTTTGAATTCTTTTGAATTATCTTAAATTCTTTCGCATTTGCCTTGAATAATTCAAAACAATCGAAATTTTCATTGTGATTTCATTTGTTTTTCTCATTTTTGTTGCAACTCATTTTGAGAAGATTTTGGCTTTATAAAATGAAGATCTCCGTTTTACTGTGTGTAAATAATTGCGTTTTTCGAAGCAGTTGGTCGCTCTGATCAATAATCCAAAGATTTTATTAATATATTGATATCTACAAGTTTTTAAAGCTTATCTGAATTAAATTATTCTAAAGAAAATTCCCAAAATCAAGACTAAAAGTTAATTTAGAAATACTGTTTGTGTTAAATTATAAAAATAATTGTTAGGATAGCGTGGAAATGTTAAAGATTTAAATTCAAATATAGAAAAATAAAAAACTTCATGCATGTTCTCTATTATTTAACTATTTAACTAAAATTGTAAACAATTTTTAAAAAAATTTATTGAATATAGGAAACTGATTCTCGAATGCAAAATATTTGCTTTTAACTTTTCGATCGGTTATCTTGTACTCATCACGATAAATGTTAATCGGGAGGAATTGGGTTTGGGCGGTGGAAAGATTCAAGATAATTTTGATCGCCGCGAGTGTGCTGCATATATTTGACCAAGTGAATTATAAGCCATTGAGTAATCGAGTTATACGTCGTTAGGCCAGCAATATTATTCAGCGATAACTGCTGCACTCCATTCTCATTATTCTAACATTTGCCCATAAAAGAAGACAATGGGTCGCTGTGCATACAATACACACGAGTCACAATACGACGCGATGAAGGTTTCGAGTAAATGGGAAAAAAATCTTTTGATTTCCCTGACAAATTAAACGAGATTTACGACGAGATCACGATCCTGTCTTATTATCCTTAGGCGTGTCTGAGCATTTGATGAATTATGATCGTAAGTTATGTCAGTTTCTGAGCAGGGGTGAGCGATATCCCGCTGATTTCGACAAATGTCAGAGTGACAATAAAGACATTCGTACATGATTCTAGCGTGAAAATACAATTTGTAAAATATGTCACTTGATTTTTTTGGTAATAAAATCTGCTTACCAAAGATGTAAGTCTATTATATGATACAATAATATATATTTATTTATTTATTTGAACATCTTAAGCCCAACAGTCAATGACCAATTTTAGGGCTACCTTTACCCGTATATATGAAAATATACTAAACTCAAACGAGAAAAAACAAGTCCCAATGGGATTCCATTGAGATCCTACCACAAGTACCACAAAATTACCGGATGTGAGACAAATCATTACTAAAGTGCCAACTGCGGGTAAAATATTTTACAAGTCCTCAAAAAGTTTATCTAAAAAAAAGTTCTACTTTATGGGACCAAAGTACCAGAAAAGTCCCATTTTATTTTTTCTTCGAAATGGTATTTATATCCCAACATAAATCAAAAGGGCACTTGTGAAAATTTCGAGAAAAAAATAAAAGTGGAACGTTTCTGGTACTTTAGTTTTATTTGAGCTGGATTTTCTTGGGACAAAAATCCCATGAGTAGTTGTGAAAATTTCGAGAAAAAAAATGAAATGGGACTTTTTCCGACGTTAATCCGATCAGCACTTATGAAATATTCGAGAAGAAAAATGAAATTGGAATTTTTTGGTACTTTATTTCCAAAAATGAAATGCGACTTTGCTGATACTTTAATTCTACTTGACCTGGACTTTTTTGTGACATTAATCCTCGCATAAATTCTATGAGCACTTGTGAAAATTACGAAAAAAATGAAATGAGACTTTTCCGGTACTTTAGTTCAATTGGAGCTGGACTTTTTTGAGATATAAATCCCATGAGCACTTGTGAAAATTATGAAGAAAAATTTAAATGAGACTTTTCTGGTGCCTTTGTCCCATTAAGAAGAACTTTTTTTAGATAAAAAACTGTCTTGGTACTTTAGTCCGATTAGATAAACATTTTTTTGGGACTTGCAAAATATTTTACCTGCAATTGGCACTTTAGAAGTGATTTGTCTCATATCCAGTACTTTTGAGGTACTTATGGTGGGATCCCAATGGAATCTCATTGGAACTTTTTTTTATTCGGGATCAATATGAAAGTTATTTAATATCTTATTAAGTATGCAATGTTTAAGATAATTCTTAAAGTATATTGAAATTTGGCAAATTAGGAAAATTACTTACTCAGAGGCTTCTTTTATCCTTTGTAGAGCAAGAAGCGCTGCAGATGAGGAGACAAATACGGGATCAGGTGGTTCCATAACGAAAACGGAGACTTCCCTTTCTCTATCCCTATCACGTTGTCTCTCCCTTTCTCTCTCCCGATCCCGAGATTCTCTCTCCCTCACTCTCACAGTTCGATCTCTATCATGCTGTCTGTCTCTTTCGCACTCTCGTTCTCTCTCCGTCCGCGTTTGCTCTCGATCTCGCTCCCTTTCCCGATCTCGATCTTGATCTCGTTCCCTGACGATATCTGCCAAAGGCAGAGCTGGAGATACTGAAACATAAAAAATGGGAAACATTCATGAAGAAAATCAATTTTTTCACATTTTTTTAAATGTTTTTTTCATATTACAAAACGCAATTACTTTAATCAATCTGTAAGATACGAGTGAAAGATTTATAAAATCAATTACCTCATAAGATAGGGGTTAATTTTTACAAAAGCGATAATTCAGCTTAAGCTACAGAATATCCAATTATTATTGTCTTGGAAAATAATATGTTGTGATTCAATAGACACTCGCAATTTTCAATTACCGATTAATGTTCTGCTTTTCAAGTAACAATGCCGTTTTTAATTATCGAAAATTTATTAATGTTGTGCTCATGTCGCAATTCCACAAAGTGATTCATATGTCGATTATCGCTTTCATAGGCATGCTACTGTATTATTATCTATCGAATGGATCTCTAATAAATTCTCTGCTCGTATATGTCAAGGATAAGGTGGAACGAAACGAGTCGAATCGACGTATCGATAAAGGGAACACCGCCGCTACTTCCCCAACGAAGCTTCAGTTTCTCACAATCCTAGAGCGAGAATTTCACAAGAGTCGCTAGATTGTTTGGAAATTCAATGAACGTAGAGCGAGCAATCAAGGGCAACTTTGCCAAGCATGCCAAGCATAATCCATCATTTTTACGGATTTAAAGTGATCCTATTCCTCAAGGACATGTTTATGATAGAGACAACTGAAAAACAATCAGAACTTAATTAAGGGAATTATTAGTTTATTAAACGTCATTTCAAGATTTTACGTTTTTAGCAAAATATTTTTAAGGTGTGCAATTTTTTGTGATTCACATTAAAACACAGTTGTTAAAGAAACCGAAACGGATAGTGCGAATTGTAGATAATTACAAGAAGGTGCTCTGCACATTTGTTTTCTAACCCAATGTAAATTAAGGATACACTCAAGGGAGTCGGAGATTTATATAGAGACGACACCGTAATGAATACCGAGCTCCAGTCTGTGACGTGTGAAAAAGATAAAGGTGCGCATTTATGGCCAAGTTGTCGCAGCATCGTAGAACCATTTTTTACATTCATTGAATGCACGCGAATGTAAAAACTATTTATGGACCCGTATACCAGCTAGGGAAGATATAGAATTTCATAATATGAATAATTTAATGACCTGAGAAAACTCCTGCACGTGTCAGTTTACTTAAAGTGTTCACTTAAAGTATGTAAATATCTGATTCTTATCCTCGCTTGAATAACAAGTGAAGACACTAGAACTGCGAGGTAGATTCGTGGAAACAAATAAGGTTCAAAGTCTAGTTCTTAGAATTTGTACATTTTGGAATCACTTTTGTTCTTTAAAAGCTCCTTTTGGGGAATTCTCTGACAAAAACCCACTTATACCACTGTATATATGACTAAAAATTAACTAAACTACTTATTTCATACATTCTCTTTTTCTGTGTCAATTATTACTTTGAAATCCCTTTTAATTGTCATGAAATAAACTGTTTTAATGAGAATTGTATAAATTTCTAAACTCTAGGATACTTTATTCGGTAATTCTGTTATTTTAAAGAAACACAAGACCCTTGAAAACTTCTCTCTAAATCTGAATTAGAAGTTTTCTACTAATGAAATAGTGTCGAATCGTTTACCAATTGCTTTAGTAAGCATTTCTACTATGAATTAGTAGTTTTCTACCATTCATTAGTAGAAATGCTTACTAAAGCAATT